>JAPQRQ010047785.1:0-20785 GCA_037367365.1 Apogon talboti | reverse complement strand
ATGTTTTTGGAGTTGAGCGGGTGCATTTCCAGGAAGATGGATATTTGAATGAAGTTTTAAAAAATACAATCAGTAAAATTTAACATGTTAAAATGAAATAAAATGAGTGAATAATAAGAAAATACTCTATAGACTATTTATACTGTTTTAACTAGTGTTTTAACACTTAAAAGACACTGCTTCTTTGCTTTTAAAGCAGTAGAAAGAAATTAAATTCACTAATCCATAATGATTACATTGTCTTTTCATCTAACTTTAACAGCCATCTAAACAAATGCTGCTCAGTGCTTTCACATTTCATGTGCTATTTTTGTCTAATGCGTTGTGAACGAGGGTAAAAATGTATTCTGGCAGCCTAGCTTCAAGACAAATATTGTCTCAGGCATTACACACATATTATTAGTACAGTATGCTTTAATGGAATTTATATTAAATACATTTCTTTTAAAATTATACCAAGTTATCGTGAATCACGGGAAAAGTATGTATACTTATAAAGGGTGTTTACACAGGTTTACATACTGTATAATTTATATAATTTATTATAAATAAAAATGCAAAGCACATTCAAAAATATCTGTATGCATGATTGAGGCGTAAACTGGACTTGCTGGTTGTTGTAGGTTGTTTAATTCTCCCAGTTTCTGAGTGCATATTAACAGCATATTAATATTTATATTCCTGAGCCACACCTCTGCTCTAAGTGACAGAATCCACTGCACCCTCCTTAACTCTTCCAATACCTTTGATGCATTATTACTAACTATCAAAGCTACAGCTGCAGATGCATAAACCTATCTGGTTCTATGCCATGCCCATGCCAGTAACTGTAAAATCTTTTTGTCCGTCAGTATTGTGAGGCTTCTGTGGGATAAGGATGAAGCCATTTTGTGAGCATAGTTCTTGTAAAATGAAGTGTATATAAAGTAATAACATGCAGGAGGGTCTCCTCTCTGCACCATGAATGAGTCGCTCCTGCCGTGGGGAGCCGGTGACATGATTGTGATTGGACGAGACACAGAGAATCCAGATCAAAGCAATCTCTAGTGTTTTGGCCCCCAGCGCAGTGTAGAGCAGGCCCACACACACACACACACACACACACACACACACACACACACACATATGCACACATACACTATACTGTATACAGACAAGAATGTATGTACACACATGCACACACTGAAACTCGCACACTGAACTCATGCATCCTCCCTACCTTTTTACTCTCACACTTGGTGTCACACATTTATGCACTCTGTCACACAAATTCAGTCTCTGTCTCTTCTGACACATTCACACATGTACAGGCGACACTCTAATGCACTCAGAGGATGTAGAGTGTTGATTTGGATGAGTGAACCACAGGAACACAAGGACACTGCCATGTCTTTACACAGTCTGGGACATTTACAATGATTAAAAAAAAATCTAAAATTTAAACAGTAAAACTTTTCGATATGCTTTACAGGCAATGGAGAAAATGACTAAATGACTATTTGTCAGTCTTAGGTGTTACAAAGCACTTTACTGTATGTTAACCATAAACCTGCTTTTCATATATGTGTTTTATTTTTATTACAATAATACTGTATATGTGGAAACATGTTTATTTTATCCATACGCCAAATAGGTAGATTTTAACAATAAAATGGCATTAAGGTAAACAATAATTTGTTATTATGTATTGAAATCTGTCTTACAATTCATCTGAACATAATAAATTGCTATTGATTAGTAATGATTTTTTGGAGGGGGGATAATATGTTTTCTTCTGGTGTTCTGCTTCATATACTACATCAAATGGACTGGGCTTTAAGCACAGGGACTGGTGTTAAAATATATTGTTTTACTGTTACTCACATCTTCCATCTATGATTATAACTGAAATTATTTTACAATACTCAGTTGTGTTTATCAAGCTTTGTTCGCTGCACGTTTACCCTTATTAAATTCCATCATCGCTGCTAGTGTTTCAAGGTCACAAACAAGCTCATTGCTAATTAAGCTAAAATTATTAATTGCCCCATAATGCCCCTTGTCCAGATAGAGCCAGTGGTTTATCTATAAATCCCATTTTTATCAATATTTGGGATTTTCTAAAATGTAATAAAAGCTAAAAGAACATATTTTCATTGTTTTCACTGACCAACTTACTTGCATTTTCTAAATACTTACTGTATACCTACAATACATTAAAAGAAGTTGGAACAGATGGATATTTAGCTCTGTATTACATCACCCTTCTTTTTTTTAATTGTTTGGAAGCTGAGGACACTGTTTTTTTGCATTTTTTCCAATCTTACGGTACAATTTCAGCTGCTAACAGTCCGTGGTGGTCACTGTTTGATGGTCTTCTTCATGATGTCCGTACATTTTCAATAACAGACACATGAACTGCTGTTAATCAAGTCAAGCACACTCACTCTATGGGTATGAAGCCATGATGAGGCCTGTTATTATCCTGAAATAATCACAGACTTTCCCAGGAAAAGATGTTGACTTGATGGTACTGTATCACAGGTCTCCTACATGATGCCTTCACACACATATGGAGGTCAGACATGTGGGCACTGATGCTTCCCCAGACCATGACAAACCGTCTGGATGACCTTTTTCCATCTTTGGTACATTTGATTTTCCTGAAAAGAAACTAAAATGTGGACTGGTTTGACCACAGCGCACATTTCCACCATCTTTGAATCTACAATGAGCCAAGAGAACTCAGCTGTATTTCTGCATAGAACTGATAAAGGACTTAGGAATTCCTTCTGTATTCCAATTTCAGGTTGTGTTTCTGGATGCAACAGTGAAATGTGTTAAGTGATGGTTTTCCAAAGCACTCCCAAGCCCTTGTGGCTATATTCATCATAGTATTATGACAGTTTCTCATGCAATGCTGCCGGAGGCTTCGCAGGACGGACAAAATGAACAATGGTTTGTGTTTTTGGCCTGCGTGCTGCCGGCATCAACATTCAAATTAATTTATATTTACTATATGCAAGTAAATTAGGCGGTGAAAACAGTGAAGTGAAACTTTGTATTTGTCAGTTAATTAAGGTTCAAGCAAATGAACAAAAGATTTAAGTTTTTATTTCACTTTATAAAATGTGCCAATTTTTTATGGAATTGGGGTTTGTATGTGCACTAATATACTGTATAGGATGAATAACTTTAAATTAAACTAATAATAGATTTCATAGCTGATTGAAGATTCGCATCCAGAAAAATTAAATAAGCGAAAACATTTTAATGTAAAAATTTTTCCTCCATAAAAAATTAAGGATACACCACTTTATAGGCTGTGCAATGGTGCAATGGCAGCAGCTGATATTCCCCTTGTTCAGAGTGTGTCCCATCATTTTGGAGCTGGGTAAATCTTGTGTTTGTTATTTGACTGATTCACCTACCCAGTGGAAGCACTTCACTGTGAGATCAGCAATATGTACTTCATAAGGCCTGTTCTGTGACGTTTCAACAGGAGGTGCTAAAAAAGGCATTTAAGTGCATCAAGGCCAAGTCACAGAAAAAAAAGCAAACATAAAGAAGTCTACAGGGATTACCTGACAGTAAATAATAACTGACAAAGCAAATAGACACCAAGAAATCACAAAACAACCACCTTCCAGACTCAGCCAATGAACAAACACGGCACCAAATCTAAACGACTTACTAAGAACTCTGGGAATTACAGTGCATTTGAAGACCAAACTCTGTCCATTGTAGAGGATGGAGCATTCTGAAGCCTGTTGGATCATATGGAACTCTGTGACACATCACACATTTGTCTCTCTGATGATATTTGTCCTCATACAATGTTGCGGCTACAAGGATCTGTATCTACCAGATCAGACAGACTGTCTCTTTTTTTTTTTCCTCTTTTTCCAAGGTCACCTTTTAAACTCAGAAATACATATTTGACTGGCCATGAAGACTATTACAATGGACACACTTGAGTTTTTTTTCTCTATTTAAATGTAGAAAACTACACGTCATTACTTTCTTAGTTTTTACCTAATTTGCTAAAAAAATAAGATAAGATAGATAATTAGCTAATTTCACACCAACTAATTCCAATATTCCTTTCTTTATTATGTAGACAATCTTTAAAAATAGTCACAAAAAAATTTTTAACATCTTTGCAAGTTGTTCTTGTCCAACAGGTTATTATTTAAGTTGTTTTACTGTCATCTTTTCTATTAATGTCACCGAGTCTTATGCATTGTAGATACACTTTGGTTACTAACAACATGCTTGGCTAATAGATTTTTCTTCATCCAATATCCCCAGTAATTCCAAAAGTATCAGCACCAGTAGTCATTTGTTTTAAAAAATATCACTTAAGAACCAGTATCAGGGAACGACAAAAAAACTCAAATAATATCTGATCCTAACGGCCACACACATTCATAGGCTACTGGTTCATAACAACCCTGATGAGTTATGTTTGCTGTGTGAGCATGCATAACCTCATATCACAAAGAATTAACAATGATTTAAACTTGATAAAAGCTGTGTTACACTCCCAGGAGTTCACAGGTTTCCACTCCACATTTGCTATCCCAAAAGAATTCAGGAAAATATCTGAAACATGGGAAAAACAGACTAATTCTAATGACTGTTAATGTCTGGTTAGATCTGAATGCATGGCATATAAACTGTGGTTGGCTGTCCATGAGCGAGCCTAGATTCTTTGGATATGGCGGCAAAAGGGTGAAAGATAGTTCCTTGCTGACTTGCAGGCTGTGCAGATCCAGTCAATGAGACCAAAAGGCCGGCGCAAGCTTTCGCCACTTGGTGGAATAAAAGACGGCACAAACGCTGCAGACTACGACCTCCCAACAACCCTCAGAGCGCACCGGTGCGGTTCGAAAACTTTATCACATTTCTGTCCGTGTCTGAATAACTGACAAGAGAAGTCAGCTCATCAGAAGCGTCATCTGCTAACGTGATCCCTGAGAAGGTCTACAGAGAGCATGATGTTTAAATAACAAACACCACCCTATTACAGGCTGTAAACAAATGTGATTAAAGAAATTTGATCCTATCTTCAGGAGCACAACCTACTGGATCCCAAATACAAGGACAACGACTTTGATAAGGAAATTAAGTAACATGTACCAGCAACACGTAATGTGTCATGTATGAATGGGCTGGAGATGGGATGTACAGGAAAGAAAGCTGAGCAAGTGAGCATAAACATACAGAACACAGACCACTTCGCATGACACTTCTGAGGAGATTTTATAGGAAAATTAACCATAAAAGGCACAGAGGTCATCATTTCCATTTTTAAGTACTGGCATCAATGACAAATACCGACATGGACAGTGAGCAGAGAACAGACAAAGCCATTGCAACAAGGAACAGATTTCCATCTATGTAAAAAAAAAAAATATCATGCATCTAATTAAAAAGTAGGCTATGAGGTGATTTTATTTAAACATTAATATTCATACAAGGGCCATGGTATGAGAAGGGCATTTCTGTTCTCTAGAGTGGCTGATGGTCAGCAGCATCCAGTCCCATGTTGTTCTCTAGTTATTTTTTCTTACATTTAATTACAGTTGTTTTACAAAAAATAATTTATGTTGGTCTGGTAATGATTTTATACTATACATATATAGTATAATATAGTATGACATAGTATAGTAAGTATTAGTATAGCAGGGTATAAAGGCGTCTTTATTTTTTTACACAAAAAATATTTAATAATGAATATTTCTGTGTTTTCCTAACAATAAAACCAAAATAAACTTGAATTGATATTTTAATCAGAATTAGCCCATAACATCACATTCGGTGCATCCCTAACAATAAACAGGATTCTTTGGGCCCTCCTGACATTTGCTGGTCATTTTCAAAAGGTGTACTGTAAAATGATTCAATATTTTAAATTTACCATTAGCCGCACACTTATTATGTCCTCGTCACATATCACTGCCTCTCAAATGTCTGGTCTGACTGAAGCTGAGGTGAATCTGAGGTGATGATGAGGAAATGCACTGCCTGTGGCGCGCAATAGCAGAACACATTTACCACGCTGCGGCTGTAGCTCTCCTACCTGCCTCTTCACTAAAACAGACCTTTTAGAATATAGAATATAATTACGCTAAAGTAAATAAATGTATTTAGCATGGTGGGTAATGATGTCACCATGGTGAGCTGCAATGACACCTAAACATAGCGTCACAGCCTGAGCCAGAGGTTATGAGTAATATCGTTAGATGTAAGAGTGCACTGGTATCCATGTAAACAATCTTTGTCTCACCTGCATACAATGTCACTGTGTCACATTTGTTTTGTATACATTGATCGAAATTCAAGTCCTTTCTCTTTCTGTTTCTTCACAGATGGGATCACACATACAGACGCACTCATTGGCTGGGGAGTCTGGGTCTGGCTGTGGAGGGGTGGGGTAAAACCTGGAGCTGAATGGGAGAATGTAGTGCCTTCTATGTGACCTTGCTAGTGACATCAGAGCAGAGTGTGCAGTGTGCAGGCAGGGGCAGCTTCAAACTGACACACACACACACACACACACACACACACACTTTAGTCTGAAATAGAGTGTGGTTACAAGACTCTCAGTCTGATTTCATACTTTCCAGTGGTAACAGTTAAACTGACATTTTCTGTTCCCGCTATCCCGTAAATGGAAGCCTCCGTTTAATTGCTTTCATATGGTTAATCCAAATTAAGCATGCCCACAAAATAAGATATTCCATTTCATTTGGATAGCTGGTGATTCCAACAAATCTTTCTTTTCCTACTTCATGTGCTTGCAATACCAAGACACTTGAATGAATAAATTCAAACCTTGGAAAAGACCCAATTTTGGGCAAAACTGTTTGTACGAGACAATCCTCAATATTTGCCATGGCATGAATGCTGAATAAGGCAGTATTGAAGTGTTTTAGTGGCTTAGAGAAAGTACATTTTCAGTTGGAAAAAGTTACTTAATTGAACCAGATACTCTATTGTGTAACATTCACGTTCTTTCTCTAAAACCAACAGAGCAGAAATGAATGTGTGAAACAGCCGAAAGAATGACAGAATTATCTTCATGTTGTAATTCATGCGGCTCTTTATGCCTGCTGATTATCTCAGCAGTGGTGGATACGTTTCCTCCTTCATAATCAGTGATGAAGAGGAATTAGAGCAGTGTTCATCAAAATCAAACAATTTCTGTATTCTAGTCCTACTGCTGTGCCTGAGATCCAAAATAAAAAAAAAGTCTATAGATACTCCAGAAAAAGTGTAAAGTTATCGTACAGAAGTACAGCAACTGTGTACTTTTATCACATTCAGCTATTTTTGAACTTGCATATTTGATGAAAAAATGGGAATTGGAACGTACAGTAAATTGTTTAAGCGTCTCCGCAGTGACACACTTTGATCATTTTGCTGCATGCGTAAAGAATGTCACTGAAGAAAAGAAAGTGAATCCTGCAGAAACTGTGAGCCAGGTTTTAACTGAAGACAAGACAGACTATAGTTCACAGATATCTGGAGAGCCTGTCTTTGGTTACAAGCTGTAAACTATTAGTATTAGTTCTGCTGTCAGTTCTGTCTTCACTGTTCTAGGCAAAAAAAAAAAAAAAAAAAGGAGGGGGGGGGCTTTTTCTCCTTGCAAAGGACTTGCACTGTCACATAGGGAGTGTTACCACTACTCAAAAAAAGGACAAGGCCTTCAAGTTGGAAAGCGCTCCCTTCTTCCCTCCTCTCCCTCGCCTCTTTTCTCCCAGCTTTACTCTTGATTCCCACAGGCTTCCATTGATTCATGCGCTACAGTGTTGATGGAGAGCAAACAGATATCCCCCTTTTCAGAGCACTAAAGTCTGCATTGCCTTTCTAACCTGTCTACTGATAGAATTTTCTCATTTTGAGTCCTAGGCATACTCACTGATAAAATAGAGAGGCATCCCTCATATTCTGCACAAAACTGCTTCATCTCAACCATAAAATCACCCCTGTAAGCACAAACATTCAGCCGGTATTTACACTAGCGGAGCGTAAGGCTGAACGAGAACAGGGCAAGTTGGGTTACAGAGGGTTTCTCTTTTATGTTACTACAGAACATAGCATGAATGAGTATATTTATGTAAGAACAGTGGATTATTAAATGACTGAAATGTCTTAACATCACTCTAATGTGCTGCATTAAAAAGGATTTTGTGTAGACCGGTCAAAGAGAAAGACAGCAGGCTAGTCGCAGGGTGACTCAGTTTGCGAGTTCAAGTTAGGACACACTTCAACAGCTGGCTCTACAGGAGCTCTTGTGCAATTATCAACAGCAACAGCGGGGAAAGTGAAAAGCCGGCCAAACTTTATGTCATCCAATGAGAGAGCACCGTGGCCAATTCCAGTGTCTGAAATTTAAAGTAGTATTTAGATGAAGTGTACTTGAAATGAACGTTTTTAGCTGACCAAAAATCAGGTGCTGCAGCTTCAGATGGAGATGAAATATCAGGGCACTGTGACGAATAGCATGCTACACATTACCAAGCGGTTACAGCTTTAAACAGATAAGTGTAATTGCCGTACATTAACTCATTGCAGATTGAGACAATGCAGCACAAACTTAGGAAGGATTCTTAGCTCTTATCTAATGCCGCTGCGTAGTAGAGTAACAGCAGCTGAAAGCCATCTGCTGTGGAGGAAGAACTGGCTGCCTTAACAAGTAGGCAAACTGTCAGAGAGGATTAATGCTCTACCTTAAACCTGAGTTAATAATAAATGGGCTGTTTACTTGTTCAAGGGGGAGGCCATAGATAACAGCCCTCAAAACCCCTCCTCTTACTGCCAAAAAGATAAATTCTGGTTAAGTGGGGACCTGCCTGCATTGTGGCCTCCAGTTCCCAAATCATTACGAACAAAACAAGAGTTTTACTCTCTCTTACTAATGTAAAAGGTCATATTGCATACATGTGTTTGCCACATTTTGAAGAATCTATGGGATATTGCGCTCAGTGTCAGCGCTCTAGCAGGCTGGGCCAAACGTTCCAAAAGTGGTACATTTGTTATTTTAATTTTGTTATTTTTAGCGTCGTGAACACCGTGATCACAGCTGCAATTTGATCATGATAGATTCATTACGTCTGACCACCAGTATGGCAGCACCGCTCCGTGAGAGCCCCGCTGTAGAGCTTCAAGAAAACGCTGAAGGCGGCTTCAAAACCGGCGACGTGCATCACCTTCTTAGCTGCTGATGCATGCAAGAAAATGTGGGAAAGAAACCCCTGAGAAGAAGTCAAAGAAATGTCTTCTTCTCTGCCTCTCTCTTCTTCTCTCCTACAGGGCCGTATTAGCCCACGGTGGGGATTTAACTAATGAGCCTAGCTGCTCTCCACTGAGGGCATCCCAAGACAACCTTTCTCCTACAATTGGTTCCAAAGGGTTTAAACGCGCTGGTCGCTGCAAAGCTCCACTCTGTCCAGGAGATTATAAGGTAATAAAATAGATGGAAGAGATGTAGTGGAGGTGTAACTTTTCACATTATTTGCTGTTACGATCATTGCTGAGCATACGAAGACACACTGGTGAGTCAATAAATTTGATCACTGAGCAAATTTTACAGCTATACATACTGTATATCAAATCTCTAGCAGCTCCTTTGGATGCAGAATGCAAACAAACACAATCAAAATGTATTCTCTAAGAAGCAAACATCACATTAAGCAAACTGAAAACATTCAGACAGAAAGAGAGAAAGTGGATGCATATGCAGTATTACATAGTCTGTGATTATGAAGTTCAATTAAAATACACTGATGCAAAAATATACCATGTTACTTGGATTAAAAAGACGTGTAGATATGTTATTGGACTAAATTCAGTGTGTGTGATCTATGGAGAACTGTGATCAAGTACCAGTGCGTTATTTCTTGTAAAGTCCAACACTACTTTTAACATGAAAAAAATTGTCTAATTATTACTAAGTTACCGTAATTTCCGGACTATTGAGCGCACCTGAATATAAGTCTCCAACGTCTCACCATCGATTCACTGATGCCGAGCTTACGTGCAGCAGCTCTATTTCCTTCTTCGACAGCAGATCGACCACCTTTAACTTGAAAGCTGCCTCAGATGCATTTCTTTGTGTGTTTTCCATGATAAGGGTGTGTGCATGACACACAAAATGACTGATCTGAAGAATTTTGTGCGAATGCGTTTGATTTACGGTGATTGGAACGGTTTCATTGGTCCACTGTGACCTGTTCGGTAATTTCATTGGTCTGGTGTGACGAGCCTAAATGTATTGGCGACATAAAGCTCGTTAGCCCGTAAAACATAAATTAGCCGCATCATTGTTTAAGTCGCAGGGTTCAAAGCGTGTGAAAAAAGTAGCGGCTTATAGTCTGGTATAGTCATCAGCACCAATCCAGCTTCTTTCTCTTTATCCATATTTAGATTTTACACCTCTGGGTAAATTAAAAAAAACATGCCAATACCTCAAATACGTCTAATTATTATAGACATATACCGGGACTGCAAATTAGACTGACAAAGCTGCTGGAGGACATCCCATCTGAGGTGTTAGAGAACAGACTAAGCATGGGCTGTTACTGCTGTGACCTTCTGAATTATAATATCTTTAAAAACAGTCCAAATAATATTTTGATCATATCGTTAGCCTCATAGCATAATTGCCTAAGTCACAGTTTTGGTCAATTTGTGATATTTACGTAACTTTATTCTCCTAACACTGCAGCCTCATTTTATGTAGATATCACAATTTGGGCAAAAATATTCATTCATTCATTCATCTTAACCGCTTTGTCCTCGGGAGGGTCGGAGGTGCTCGAGCCTTTCCCAGCTACCATTGGGCGAAGGCGGGGTTCACCCTGGATGTGTCGTCCGTTCAACGCAGGGCACAGAGACGAACAACCAATCACTCTCACATTCACACCTACGGGCAATTTAGATTAACCAATTAACCTATCAGTGCATGTCTTTGGATGGTGGGAGGAAGCCAGAGTACCCAGAGAGAACCCAAGCAAACACGGAGAGAACATGCAAACTCCACACACAAAGGCCAAAAATATGACTTACTCAATTATGCTATGAGGCTAATGATATAATTTTTTTTTATGTGTCAATGGGAGATTGTTATGGATTTGATTTTAGTCAGGGTTCATAAATATCTGCCACAGCTGAGGTTGGGAAAAGACAGGAAATGTCAGTTGGGACAAGGTAAATAAACAGGTGACAAATAGTGTAAATTTATGCTGACTGGTGACTGATACTGATGCACCACATGTGTGATGCTCTGAATGTATGAGCAGCAATCCTGGCAAAGCTATGAGGATATTTCACAGAGAAGGGCATCATATTTGGGGAAAAAGAATGAAATGATATCAAACTAAAAGGCTGATGTCATCCAGTAAATGTAACATAACAAATATTTTACACCTCATCCAAGGGATCAAATTACAGACATTTTACACTCACGTTTCCATATTGGTATATATTCTAAAGGATCTATTTCAATCTTTTGCCCAACATGCAAAGAAAACCTGATTTAATCCTGACTTTGGCAAGTGTGTTTGTAAGGATTGGATTCTCTTGACTGTTCCAGTAACATGAACAGCTGACAAAGAGATTATCATAGAGGATTAGCTACTGCTTTTCAAGGTGTTTTTCCACATCAAAACTGTACTTTTTGGCACTCCACCAAAGAATATGGGTGTGTCATGCAGCAAATCTCTTTCTGTTTCAAAATCCCTTCTTGTGATGGTCGACTCTCTAGACAAGCTCAACATGACAACTTATCCAGCAGTGAGCAAGGTAAGCATTTACAATGAGAGTAGGGTAGATGAAAACTGACACTCTCCCCGATTATACTGTGTATGCAAAGCTAATGAAAATGTTACTCAGAGGAATCCGAATAGATTGTAATAACAGATGTGAATTTATCTACAGTGTATTCATCATCACTGTACAAGCCCAGCTGGCTTGTACTCGCTGAAATTGAACATAGGTGTGTCCCTGTGTAAAGACATCTATTCAATAGTCTTTGCTTTGTTTTCATGACAACCAACAATAAATAAACCTTGTGCACTGACTCACTCCCTGCAAGCTTCAAGCTTCGGTTACTCATCCTCATGGCTGAGGTGATAGCTCAGAAAACCAATCTGAAGTGTTTAGGTTGCCTTCGCGGTAAACTAGAAACAGGGGACTATAACCCCTATTCTCAAAACAAGTATAATTTTCCCAGTAAAGGGGCATCTCCTCACTTTTCTCAGCTTCCTTTCCTCCCATTAGGCATCCAAGGGACGCTCATTTGCAACACTGAAATGGCGGCGTGAATATCACCCTCAACTGCTAATTCTCAGAGGTCTTTGTGGCGGTATAAATCATTAAGACAGATACTCCTCTGAGATGCAGTGGTGGTCATATAACTCTTGCGCCAAAATGCATTTGATTTCGTTTGTTCTACGCTCAGCTGTTGGCAAACCACATAACAAGCTTGGTGATGTTAAATTTAACCCCTTGTTGAGATCATTTGCATTATTGTGAGCTAAATTAGACACTAATGTTGGATCTGCTAAAAAGGTGTTGGTGGGGGGGAGGTCTAGCTAGGGACAGTATATCAGATTAAATGATGTGCAACTTGTCACTGGAATTTACATTTATCATTTACAATTCAAATATTAATGACTAAAGTGGGTAAATGCAGTCTCATTCGGTTGCTTATAGGTGAGCCTTCATCTGCAGCAGATACAGTGATGTGCTATATGGAGGATGCTCATTGTGAGGGGACCATTGTTCTTCTGCTAATCCTGGCTCAGCTTCTCAACCAACCAGCACTGGAGGCTTAAATACAGCAGCCCTTTTAATTCTCCACTTTGTGCTGCTATTGTTGTGTTCTTCTCGTAAATAATACCAACAGGCTCAAGAAACAAGCCCGCGATTGCATATGAACGGTGCCTGTCGAAGTGCGAAGCAACTTGCAAATTAAGATTTTTTTTTTTCCCCCTCCTTCCTTTGGACGGGCTCTTGTCGTCTGCCAGGAGATGTGCAGTGGCAGAGATATCACTGTGGTGTCGAAGAGCACATCAAAGACGGGGCCTATGAGAGGTCTGCTTTACCTTTGAACATAGAATAGGATTGAAGGCTGCGCCAGCTCTCTGTAGGCAAGACTCAGGCTGATCAGAGGCTGCCCAGTGCAGCAAATGCAGCAGCAGTGGGCACAAACACTCATACTATAGTCAGTTTCAAAGGAGCCCTCTACCCACCACTGATAGCCTACACAGAAAGTGAGCGCAAGCTTCGCCACTGAGGGAAAGTGAGACTGTATGCCAATGCACAAAACCCTGCAGAGCTGAGGCGGTGTCATATGGAACAAAGTTACTGATTCAACAGTCTCTTGCACAGTTCCTCCTAAATACTGTATTTCCCACTACACCTAAGCCAGCGTGAGAAGAACAGATAAGTGCATACCCAAATACCATCTCTCAGAGGGGGAGATGGTCCGCAACATTATTCAGAAAAACAAATCACACGCACACCTTTATGTTTGTAGTGGCCAGCGGGATTTGGATAGCAGAGATAAATTCAGCTTGCTCCGCTGACCTGTTCCCAGGGATTGATTCAATTAAAATGAGCTTTATGTGTGTTTTTTTTTTCTTTCAATCCTTCTTACACTTCTTCTGCACAAAATATTAATTACATTAATCATAGTTCACAGTCTCTCAGTTAATTGTTCAGCAGTAGAGCATTTCACAGGGCCGCAGCTGAAGCCTGGGAGATGAAAACAGAATGGAGATGGGGGGGGAAGTGAGGGGTTCGGAAAGGGGGGAGGGTACTAATGCTTTTCCACTGTCACTGGACTGTAAAACGCAGATGGGACACACATCATGTTGCTTCCGCTGCGAGACAACCACCTTCACATATACATCATATTCCCTCCAAATATGTACACCAAATGTTACTATTAATGTCAATAACTTATGGAGGTTTGCAGCCTTTATGCCCTGAGCGAGACGCCAATGGCAATGAAATAATATTAATCTGCATTTAGTTGTACAGTAAATATTACTCAATTCCCTTCCTCCCACTGAAACTCTACAGTCTCTAATCATAGTGGATACTCTTGTCACTTCAGAGCAACAGAATTGTTTTAAAATCAGTTGGAAAATTATCTCACAAAATGTGCGTGGGCAGGGAAGTGTTTATGAGCACAAACGATTATCAGGTTAAGCAGAAGAAAGCCATGAGCTGGCAGTTTGCTTGGTTTGTAATCTCTACCCCCATATCTATGTAACAAATTTAGTGTGGACTCCACAGCTCACAAAAAAGGACCCTATTTTGGCAGAAGCCCACCAATTAAACAGATAATTATGCAAATGTAGCCTTTACTTAGTCAGCGAGTGGGCAGCAGTATCAGCCAGCGTTTTCTACAGGGCAAAGGCTACCGCTGCTCACACAGGAGACTCTATAGTTGAGCAACATACTCATGTCTCTATCATTTACACACACACTTTCACACACACTTCACCTTTCATTATTGGAAACAGAAAGCTTACAAGCTGATGTCAGTGACCACAGGGAGAAAAGCGACACCGTTGCTGACTGTGCACGAATAGAGTTTGAGAGCCGTAGTAGGAGGATCAACAGTAAATCAGTAGTAAACCATCATGACTGTTGTCCAGACCTCATAAGGAAATGAAACAAGACAAATTTCTCATCTTAATATGTATTATTGCTTGTGTCAGTTGTGTCAAGTAAACAGCAAACCACTTGTCATCACATACTGTAAATAAATAAAGATGCAAAACACAGCTGAATTTCAAAGTGACAAAAGTGCCAATGCAGTTTTAGTATGAAAGCAGCCTCATTAGTATTGGATGAAACACCTTTTTAAGGCGCCTGCCAGATCGAGTGGGTCTAGAAGCGTACCGAGCCATTCAAGATGCACACCACAACAAAATGCTAATGGAAGACACAAAGCAGTGTGCTGACAGGATTTCGATACGGGGATTGTTAACAGTCAGAGAGAGAGAGAGACGGCTGGTTGCCCGAGTGCTCTAATCCCACCTGCCTCTATATACACTAGGGGAAGAGACGAAAACAGCCCCCAGGAAGTTCAATATCTGCATCTGCTTGACCAGATCTCAGCCCCCTCTATGAGAGGGAGAGTCTCTGTGGCAAGGTGAAGCAGCATGGCTCAAGGAGTAGAGGATTAGGCCAGGCTCTCCAGGCAGACCTCACAGCAATCCATTGAAACATTCATAAGGGTTCCAGCATGGGGGCAGAGAGACAGAGGCCAACCTCTGATCCACAAGCACAGCCCCCTGCCTGAACTGGACCCCCAGCTGCTCCTTAACCAGGGTGAGTGTGACAAGCCCTCTCACATAGCCCATCAGCCACCGGCTGCTTGGCTCTGCTGGGGCTCCGGCGGGTTCTGCAGGTACAGGGCACTAAACGGGGCCCTCCTGGGAGGGTCTGGTACCCACACTAAGGTGCTCTTTAAGCTGAGAATACTCAAACTCCAAAGGCAGAGGTTGGGGCTTTCCTTTACTACGCATGTGTTTGTTCCTTAGCGACTAACAGAGAGCTGCTTGTGCCTGCGGAAAAGACACGGTGAGGCTGACATGTTTGGATTGGAGAGCAGTCAGGCCTGTCTACTAAGTCGCAGTGAAGCGACAAAGGGGTGCTATAGAGCTCGTACTGACAGAGGAAACAGTTGTGACTGCTAAGACCAGGATGTTTTCATACTGTAGCTAGGTGCGTGTGCATGGTGTTAAATAAAACACAAAAACTTGGTAATAATGGTAATTGTTACTGAAATCAAACAAAAACCTTTTGTCCAGCGTTCGTAATTCCATGTCAATATTCTCTTGGACTTTAACGTAGACGTCTCCATTAGTGTCATAAATGTAAGGTGCTTGTTAAATAACAGGATCCAAAATCATTTTCTTTCGTTTCCACTGTTTTCTGACCTAGACAGACGGATGTGCCAGACATGTGTCAATTGTAGTAACATGAGTCATTTCTACCTCTACAGCAACAGTCAGTTCTTAATGCCAAGTACTGAATAGGTCGCCTTTGTCTTCTTTCCGTCATTATTCCAATTATTTTAGTAAAAAGGAGGCAGCAAACAGAGAAGGCTTTGGCTGTGTTAAGAAACACACCATAAGGAAGCAAAGTCAGAGAACACAACACTAAAGCAGTTCAAACTTTGTTTCTTGCTTACTGTAGTTGTGTTTATGATAATAAAGATCAGGAAGATTGTGTTGTTTATAATTTCACCATGCCTGTGCCGGTATGCATATACAGTACTTTCATATGTACCACATACTATATGCACATACTAATTGAGCACAGTTTCATTAGTCAGGGAAACATATAGGACTTCAGAGCAGATAGTGATGGCAGCCAGAGCAAAGCACACATTAAAATATAGAAATCACAGCTTCTGCGATACCTTGCCACTACTGCAGTGCATGACAATCGCAGCACTACAGACATAAAGTTAGGCTGTGTTAATTTGAGCACTACATATCCACAGGCAATCTGCAGAAAGACACCAATTACACAGAGTTTTAAAGTGTCTAATTGAGGCCCTTCAGTCTGAATATGTTATTGCCAGTTCTGATTCAAGGATGAAGACAACATGCCTGGTTGCAGCCTGCTGCTTACTCTTCAAGGGATATGTGGTGTTAATAGGATGGATGCTCAGCCTTTGGTTCAGCGTCCTCCTACTGAACTAGCACGCCGCAGGGTGATAATCCTTATTTTGTTGCACTGGCTTATTACAATGCTAGCAGTAAATTTTGCATTTAACCACAGGCCTCAGTTGCTTGATGCGAAAGCAACCCTCTGGAGGGGGTGTCAAGTCTACAGCATATCACGAAAGAGCGCATTATGTTGTTAGGAAAACTTTATAAGTTTAAAAAAAATAGCTTGGAAAAACTAAGTATCACTGCTGAGGAATATGTACATTTCTAGCATTATTTATCATAATCATTTCCGGTGTTACTTTACACTTAAAATTCTGAAATATTTTTAAGAGGATGAGACAGACAGGACATAGACACATCCGAGACTGTGATGAATGTAAATGATTTCTCAAACTTGGATCAAATTTCCTCTAAACTGGAGTGCTGATAAACTTGGTTCACCCTTTAATTCCACTTTCACTGCACGGCTAATGCAAAGCTTTGTCCACAAACTCGAGCATGGGTCACACTGATTTCTATGGCTCAAACTCCAAAAACAGCCACCAGACTCTCATTAGGAACCCCATGTTGGAGAACATGAATAATGCAGCGCACTTAGAACACTGGCCAGCGTCTGTACATTCACCAGTGTGTTTGATCTTGTCAAGTTTAGCTCACATTTCTGCATTTATTCTGTGGCGTTTAACTAAGCAAGTTCCCCGAATGCACACAAGGGTGTCGTAGGCAGTCACTGGTATTTGATGGGTATAAATATGGGAACGTTTGAAGATTAACCCAAAAGACTAATGCCGCTGTAACACTTGCAACGGGTAGATCAGCTAATGAGAAGCCAGCCCTGGTCTTTGGCATCATAAACATTTTGCCAAATGTATTCTAAAGCCCCCTGGAAAAGCATCTAGAGAGTTCTTCCCCTCATGTACTGCACTTCATCTCATTACTAGAAAGAGTCAAAAACATCGGCAGAAACTTTGAAGCTCTGAGCACTTCTGCGAACCAGAAGGCACAGAGGTGAGAGTGGGCATATTAAAAAAATATAAAAATAAAAACTCAAAATAGTCCACTGGCAGTCCACCCACTGAGGTGTTACAAAATACAAAACAGACTGCAGAAAGTACATACACCCAACAAGTGTTTAAAAAAGTACCTTCTAAATGAGATTACGCACTGTGTTTTAGACTTCAGGGTCTATTTAAAGTGTCACATATTTCAGCTTCCCATATATCATTTTTATCATAGTTCCTCAATCACACATAACTGGATCTACAACGAGAAGAAAGAAAACCTGAAAGTTAAACTTACACAACAGAGATGACATCTGCCTTTACGTAACACTTCCCTACGTGTAAAGTCAAGCAAAAACCAGAGTATAATTAGTGACAGGAGAGAAAACACAAAAACCCTGGAACGCCCAAAACACTGACAGTTTATCCAGATAAGTGTTTCATGTCTGTATTGACATAATAATTGTAAATGTGATGAGAACATGAAGCTACTGAAACAAACCTCAAGGGTAGACAAATTTACACTGAATATATCAATTTTGTTGGTTAATTACAGTGGAGTATTTACCATATCTATTATACCTGGCTTAAGTTTTTGGCATAATTTTACATTAAGGTACACATATTCACCATTAACTAGTTTATTATGAGCATACATATTAGTAGCATATACTGTATGTCCTTTATTAGCCATTTTAAAGCACTTTATGGGTTATTTTGCATGACCATATGAAATAATACAAAGAAAAAAATAGACACATTTTTGACATTTAGAATTCAAAGCAGTGTGAAGAGTAAAATCTAAGGGAAAGTCCAGCACAAATGGACCTTTGAGAAATGTAGAAAACTAGCGGCGGTTAATACCAAGCCATCATGTTACAAGCCCGCCGATTTAAAAAGACTTGAGAAAAAAGGAGGGGAAATAGGCATGTCAAGCTTAGCTTTATTGAAGGTCAGAGTAGCCTACTTGCAGTGTGGGCAATCTTCCCCTTAAGTCATTTAGCTTTAATTTCCACATCTGATATCACAAAACGTGCTCCCTGTAAGAGGGATAAGCTTAGCATTGGCCAGAGCTAAAAATAATAAGTCTTAGATGTTAAGAGACCAAGGTTTGTTCTCCCAAGTCATTAGCTGAGATAGCCGTTATACTGACTTTTATTCCCTGAGAGGAGCGCAGGAGGAATAGTGCACTGCCCGCTCTTGCCTTCAAAGTCATTCCAAAGAGTTTGGTCACCTTGCCATGAAACAAGATTTTCCAAGAAATATAAATTGAAAAGGAAATAATAGCGAATATTACCAGTATAATATCTTTTCTCATTTGTGCATGATGCTGATATTATGCCGTTAGAAGTTTCTTATTTAGTCACCGAGTCACAACCTATCAAGTCAATTTAATGATGATAATCCGAGTACACTCCCCATTGGATGACAAGCTGCATCAGCTGCATAAAGATAAGAGCATCTTCAATGCACACTGGGGAGATACTATCAATGCCCCTGTGAAAGCAGAGATGAGAAAGTTCAGCAGAATTACCAAGTACTCATCGAAGAACTCAGTTACAGTAAACAAGAATAGTTAATTTGTTGCCAGCAGATAATCAAACTGGATTAAGCTGATAAAAACTGATTTTAAGGTACTGTGGCAGTGAATGCGGGGCGCGAGCCAAAAAGTTTCCGGTTTGATAAGTGAGCCGGCTTCTCCTTAAAGCAACACATTGGGATATTTGATACACAGTCACTCATCCTGCCCCTTTGACAGCAATGAAGGTAAAAAGTTAGGGGCTATAAAAATGATATACATGACAACGGCATTTCATCATGTGTTGTACCAGCTCCCAGATACTCGCTGTTAGCTCAGGACCCAGAGGAGCTTCTGTATCTCCATGATAAACTCATCTGGCATGATTTATTAACTAGTGAATCACACTCTGCTCTCACTCCGTAAAGCAGACACACACACCCACGTACACACACACACACACACACACACACCCACGTACACACACACACACTCTACAACTTCTCTGGAACAGTAAGCCTTTCCACAGGGACAGTCAAAGTCATTAGCACCTCCAAACTTTCTCCATGCTAATTTTTGCTTTGATATAGCGGGTAGCTCATTTAAAATATAGTTCAGAAACATGGTGCTAATGTTTAAAACTTTCACCACCAATACAACTTCTTGCCACTCTCACATAAACGAGCTAACGACAAATTGTGCAAACGTTAATCACGCGTCTCAGAAAAACTCATCTTTTAAGTTTCACGCTTAAAAAAATCATGACTTCACTTTCAACTCATCTGTCTTTTTGCGGATACAGGGTGCCTCCCCTCATCAGTGAGATGCTCTACTCTGGCCAAAATGACCTTGTGGAGGTTAGGCTAAGGCAGCTGTCTTATCACATCGGCCCTACCCCGGTCTCAAGCGGTCCATCGAGTGCACTGCTGGCACCCGACTGCACAAAGAATGCTGGCATCATTTCATTCTTTGAGCCTCCATCTGCCACGACTCTGACCAAGGGGCTACTTCTTATTTTAGACCATCTATTCACATCCCCACGTCCGTGTCCGCTCATACAGACCCCCACCGGCCCATCACCCCCGTCCCATTTACCCCTCACATCCACTCTTCAAACGCAAACTTGGGCTCCCAAGGCGGCACTGGGCTGAACTCTATGAAGTAGACTGGAAACATCCGTGTCCTTTCCCAAACTTTGTCAGGTGAAGGATAGTGGTTCTGCTCTAATGGACAGAGGTGCAGCTTTGCCCTCTCACTTACACAGCACTTTAAAAGGAAATCCCACACAGCCAGTACAAAAGCAACAATAAGGGGCAGTGATCACGCTGAAATGAGTACCACTTAATTTCAACTTCATATTTTTCACATTTTTTAGTGAGTTAGAGAACAGAAAATAAAAGGTAATTCAAGCATATCAACTTTGTATATACATTTAATTTAAAGGGCCAGTAGCAATGAATGAATGGCTCTAATCCTATAGAGATTTACACAGATTAAAAGGCAAATGATAGATAGATAGATAGATAGATAGATAGATAGATAGATAGATAGATAGATAGATAGATAGATAGATAGAT
>JAPQRQ010047732.1:0-46286 GCA_037367365.1 Apogon talboti | reverse complement strand
AACTCATCCTCCCCCACCCTCACCCCTCCTCACACCCATTCTCCACCTAGCAATTAAATCCAGTTAGAGATTACGTGAGCTCTCAGCTGCATCCCGGTCTTCACAAGAGTCTCAGCCTCCAACCTGGACTGATAATAACTATGGTCTGCCGTGTTTCAGCCATTCATTTGATAAAGTGCTTTTCACCTTGCAGCTTTCATTACCCACACACAAGAAAGTGTGCGCGCATACACATCGGTGTGTGTGTGTGTGTGTGTGTGTCTGCGTGAGTGAGCGAGGGAGTGTGTGTGTGTGTGCTTTTTATTTGCATGGTTCGGAGTAAGTTGATTAAACAGGTGTCATGTCATTATTCCATAATCAATTTTTCAATTATGATTCAGGCCTTGTGTTGCAGTAATGGAAGGTTAACTCAGATCTGTACCAGAGGACCGAGGTGATTAGACATTGCTGGAAGCTATCCAGAGGAGGAAAAAAAAGGGAGAGGGAGAGACTTTTTTTTTTTTTTTCTGAGTTTGATCGATCCTGTTGACTGAAATGGCCTTGGTTCATAACAGACCATGTCTGCTAGCAACAGCTTAGCTGCTCCACTGAGGCGTCTGTCCACACATCTTTTGGGGGTTTCTTTAAAGAAGGTGAGTAAAGAAGTCTCTCTGAGAAAGAAGGAGAAAAAGATGTTTATTGTGATGACCCCGCTTGACACGGTGAAGCTGCTTCCACGGTGTAAAAACATGCTACTCCAGGGCTTGACTTTCAGAGGAACTACACACACACACATACTTTTGGAATCTTATCAATGTGTCGTATTCACGGTTCACTACATGACAAATCCTTTAATACTAAACTTCAAATCAAGGGCAACAATAACAGGAGTGTTTCAATATACTAGAACACCGCAATACACTGAATGGACTTTAGGTACTGATACTTGTTCTACATAGTATGTGCTTTATGTATAAGGAGTATACATTTTTTTTAAGACAACAACATGAGCCTTACTTTGGTGTTTCACTGTTCTTGTAGTTCTCTCCCTCTCAATAACACACAGTGTACACAGAACACTGCATTGTGGGTAATTCGCAGTATTTATGTTGCTAGCAAGTGTATTTAACCCATAAAGACCCAAACATCCACCATTCAACAAAATCATCTACCAATCAAAAATGTATAATACCTGTTATTCCACATGTAAATAATTGGTGTAAAATACATTTCGTCATATTTTCTGTAGTGAACATGGAAACACCGTCATCTTCTACAACACTGATTCACCAGTAAAACTCATAGAGTTAGATCAGTGACAGTGGATGGAGACACTTGGGTTATGTTCAGTTTATATTTTTGCTAATAAATGTCACTTTTTCTTCAGTTTTCTGTTTTAGATATAACAACCCTCAACTTTAATGAACATCTACATGATCAGTGAATTAAATGTAAGAAAATACATGATTTTCACTGAAAAAATGCAAAATACAGAGGATAATATTATAGTGAATGGCAATAAATCATTTAAGAAATGTTCAATATATAGAGAAAAATTATCTGGGAACTGACATAAAAGTAGCACTGGATCTTTATGGGTTAAGCCTGATTATACTGATTCTTTAGTCTTTCAGCAGTTAAAATGCTGATTGGTTCATATTAATCTGCAGGAGATTGTGTGAAAAAAATATCAAAACCTCTACATTTATGTTTAGGAAGAATTTGTAAAGTTTTTTTTATTTTATTATTATTTTTTATTTTTTTCTCTTATGTAAAGCACTTTGTGTTGCATTTATTTGTATAAAAAGTGCTATATAAATAAAAATTGATTGATTAGAGCTTGTCCTTTGCTGATAATTAACAGTGAATATGCAAAGCTTTGCATAAAAGGTCATTCGTATTCCAGTGGAAAGTAAGCACTGCGGTGAATGTATTTGTGGTGTCAGGGCTCCATCAATCCAACATCCATCTGTATAACACATTAAATAGAATTGTGAATGGTAATAATAATAAAACAGATCATAGAACCACATTAAGAGGCAAAATGAGTAACACTTTAATCTCCACAGCTTGTTGATGCACTTCATCAACTGCTATGTCTCTGACACACCCACTGGAGATCAGATGGTCACTCATCTGCAGTTGACTGGGATCCAAATGTGTTTTAAGTCCGACATCATGACCTCACAACGGCATCGAAACACTTTACACAGACGTCTGTGGGTTAAGGTGGACGAACTCAACCAACACTTTTAGTGCTGACAGACTCTTAAGAATCACTATAAACCTGGTAGCCTGGACACAGTAATGCAGTGAAGTCTTGACATGAGTGAAAAGCACCAGGCTGAAGAATGACGAAGATGAAGATGTGCGAGGCAAAATGCGCCATGTGTTGTTTAACCTCCTAGGACCCACTGTCCACGTATGAGGACAAGAAATTCACAGCTTTATACAAAAAAAAACAAAAAAAGAAACAACTGTCCACCACAAATGACATTCCATGAAAATTTTCAAGAATGCATCTGAAAAAACTGTTGCATCATGATGTTTACAATATAAGCAATTATTTAATTAAAAAAAGCCAAAACTCAAAATCCTGTGGGGCGGAGGTTAAATTAATCACTAGCATGAAAATGATATCTGGTGTTGACTTCTGCACAGAGTAAATGTCTGAATATCTAAATGTCTACCTGCCAAATAAGTATGTGGACAGTCAAACATTTAGGTCCAGCCTTAATTGAGATATGATTCATTTGTCCATATCAGCCCCACACATTGTATTAACAGTAGGAAAGAAGCAGTGAGTTCACACTAGAGCTGTCTCGATGATTTGCTGTCTGAGAGGAGGGTTCATATATATGGACAGAGGCACAAACCACAACATAAAAAAGAAAAAATGCAGCTCAGGACTTTCTCCGACTACACTGTAATTCTTCTGAACAGCAGTGATTAGGAAGTACAAAGGTGCAAACAGATGTCAGGGAAGTCAAATAACTTTTCCCGTTATCATTCATAACTCTATTAACCCCCTGAACAGACACACACACATCCGCCTCACACGTAACAGGTTTCTCCTGAGATATATTGCTCACTGTACTGGCATGAGTTAGCAAATAATTGCTAGTCAGGGGAGGAGGTAGCTTATAATATGCAATGGGAATTTTAATCTTGACTTTTAATAAGCTTTTGACCTTCTTGCGTCTGCAGCCTATAATTAGAAATTCTGGCTGGGCCAGATTGACAGAATACTGTGTCTTAGGGAGGTAAAGCCTTGTGCAACTGCGGTCAGCAGACCTTCTAAATCATGTGGCTGCATGAGATATGTTTAATCTAACAAATTGGTTTCTGTTTCCGCTCCTTTTTTTATTCTTTCATGCAGTAGGTATTCTGAATATGGAGGTGATGTCATCGTCTCATCCTTTTAAGAGTGACTGTGGACCATATATTCTGAGGGGGAGGCAGAGAATCAGGACCTAATGGTTTCTCCTCCTTCAGCCAAATCTAATTGTGCCCTTATCTTCTTCAAGTTTAACTGCCCCATTGAAGACGGTCGAGTTGTCTGGACTTAACTGTTGACTTGCCCATCTGTGCTTTTGCATCCTTGATATTTCTGCTATTGGCAGCACACATATTCCTGGACTTGAACCTCCACAAACTGCAGCAGTTGTGTTCTTTTTGCATCTCTTCCTGTATCCTCTCTCTTCTTCTTCTTCTTTGGGTCTTTGCATCTGTCAGGCAGCACTAAATTTAGCGGCTGGCGTTTATTTACTTTATGTCCTTGCTGGTGTGTCCTTGCTAAATGAAGGCGAACAGGACTGTCACCATCCAGAGGACAGCAGTGCCCAGCCCCTCGGGAGTTGATGGATAACGTGGGGATGCGTACGCCTGTGTATGTGTCTGCGTGTGTGTGTGTGTGTGTGTGTGAGTACACAGGTGCCTATATATGAATGCACACAAAACAGACCTACTTAAGCAGAAGTGCTGGTTGCAGAAATCCTCTCAGATCCTACAGAGCAGGAAGGTGGGTGCATGACCAGCCATCATACTGTTACTTTGAACAACAGGCCTGTGTGCCTGCAGTCATACAGGTATTTGAGTTTGCAGCCTGTGAAGGTATTTGGGCTTGTATGTGGCATAGTGGTATTTGCACCTTTGCTGTTTCAGTGTGTCAGTGTTGAGCGCTACACAGTCCTATGGATCAGTGCCTCTGTATGGATCCCCTGGAGCAGCCTCTTGTTCCTTTAACATTCCAGGTACATCCACACCAGCTCCTTCCTGTCGCTCCCCTTGTGTGGCGCTGATTGACAAGCGTCCGCTTCTCTCAGGCGCGTAATCAATCTGCTAATTGGTGTCGGAGGGTCGGTTGCTGTTGAAGCATCCCCCGTTCTTTCTTTGGCTAATTTATCTTTGTCACCACAGACTCACAAGGTACATTAGTTGGGAAAGCTCAGTCTCTGCAGAGCCTCCCTCTCTCTCTCTCTCTCTCTCTCCCTCTCTCTCACAGACACAGAGTATGCTACTGTGCTTTGTTCATCTATTTTTTGCTGCAATACATCACACAAAAGAGTGAGGGTAAATGTTAGCCTTGCACTGTTTCCATTGGTAACCACAGCTCAGGAGGTAGAGAAGGAGAGCAGGTCAGTCTCTCTGTGCAGGATAATTGGCAACAACAATGTACTTTATCATAATTCACTACAGGAGAAGAGCAGGCTTGTAATTAGTGCAAGATCCTCTCAAAGTTGTAAAATCTGTTGAGTACAATATGATAATGAATGCACAAAAAAAAAATGTTAAACTGCACACATGTTGAAAATGAGTATGAAAACGTACTGAATCCATGTGATTCCTGCCACACTTGCAGGGAGCAGACTGAGCCCTTGAAACAGCACTTCACATCTGATTGATTTACAGGCCGTTTCAACCCAGGGTGCCAATCAAGCTCTGATTAGACATCACTGACTCGCTGATGATGTTTCAGACAGCAGCCTTGTCCGTGGTCTCGCCGCGAACACAAGATTGATTGCACGAGGCTTTTTTAACCCGGATTAATCTCAAATAACAAATAACACAAGAGTCATGAAGTTCCTGTCTCTCCCAGTTTACAGTCACTTCAGTGTAGTAACAGTGGTGAAGGGAAACACACGTGTGCCTGCTCCCAAACTTGTGGATTAGGCCCCCAGTGCCCCCTATTGGCCCCCAAATCATCTGTTGATCCTTTCATACACTGATTCTCCACTCGTTTCACAAGGAACGCCCAGGATTTAACAGTGAAAATTTGTATTTAATGCTCATAACTCATTTGGTTTTAACACCAGTATAAAATACACTAAGAAAATGCATTGATTTTATCTATTCTTGTCTTTTACAGCTGCATTTGTACTGTTTAACTCCCTTTCTACCTGTTTTTCCTTTTTCCTCTCCTACTCCACTCCCTTTTTTCTGATATATAAGGTGCAGACGTGCAGTAAGGTGTTCTGATGAGGGGGAAATTATGGCGAGCAGCGGGGGAGAAGTCCATATTCTAGCCATATTCAACCTGCTCGCTCACTCACATTCTACACGACAAGAACAGCGGCTGCACACTGATCATACCCTCATTAAAGTTGTTCTCTTTCTCCTTTTTCACTCTTTTTTTTTTCTTTGATGCACTCACTGCTCTTTAAGTGCTTTAAGCACCATGGCAGCCTTCTCCGGAAAAAGTCTGTCTCTCGGCAGTTAACAACCACCTTTTGAACAATGACAGAACTATCAAAAAGTAATTTTATGCAAACTTCTCCTGAGATCGATCCACCTCCATTACATCCACTTTTATTCATTTACTACTTTTACATTAGTGCCGTAATGTCTTTTCAATGCAAAATAAGGCTTTTAACATAGTTCAGGAATCAGAACAGAGACGAGGAGCATTATACGTTTGTCTGATCTTCGCATTATTATTCACTGCTGTCTTTGAAAAGTCTTCTCTCCAATTTTCAGTGTTCAGTTTCTGGTTTTAATTCAATTCTTGCCAAATTATAAACTCTTATAGTTTAGTTCAGTTTAGTTTATTTGAAAGGGGACAATGCAATTTCATAAAAACACATGATTACACATGGTTAAGAAAGCCAGTATTAGCCAGAAGGCTAGTTTTCATCTGTAGTAGAATCTATAGAACAAATTAATGTATGTACATATAGTTACTAAATGTATAGACTGTGATTATTCTGGTTAAATTACTGCTATACAATAATCTGATGGCATAAGATGACTGTGGTTTTATGTCTTACTGCCAAACCTTAAAGTACAGAGTACAATAAGATAAGGCTGAAAATAGCCACAGATTCTATCTCTGATTTCTGATGAGTTCTCTGTCTTTTTAATGAGTTTTACAGATTAGATTTTAGAAGGAAGTCGAGGTGCTTCTTGTTTCGATCAAAGGAATGGGACACAAACCACCTGAGACCCCCACAGGTCACGACCAACGTCATGAGGCCGGATGGCTTCAACACACCTTCTAATCAGTCCATCTGTGATGTTGCTCTCTACGTCGGCCTGCTGTGCGTCACACTGCACGTTGTTTCAACCCTGACCCAGACATGCAGCCGGACAAACACACTGACAGCTACAAAACAAGTGGATGAACTGAATGAAGCTCATGCAGCACTCGTAATAGTTCAATGGTGTTCATTATGTCTTCAGTTTTCTATATGTACTTATGTACTTAAGGTATGTGTTTGGAGCAAAAACCTATGTCTTAAACAAAAGAAAGTAATAAGTACGTTCATGCAGCACTCTTTTACAAACCAGTTTTTGTTCTTTTCACTATATTCTTCATATTCACATTAACTTTGCTGACACTTATAACTTTGCAGTCAGTGTCATTATAACATAACAGAAGCATCTAAAAGGTCTGAGTGACTGTTTACATGATTTCTGCTTTTCCTCTTTCCTCTCTTCCTCTATATTTGTAAAAGAAAAACTTTAAGGGTAGTAAATTCAACACATTTTTGAGCGCTGAGCTCCAGTCTGGTCGGCAGCTTACTTGACAATGTAGCGGCTGGGTGAGCTTTTACACACTGTCCTGTCAGTTTTCAGGGATCTTTGCAAGCAGAGGATGTGGTGGAGTCTCACATCGGACCCGACCTTCCCAAAAACTCCAGCGGTGGAGGCCGTCTTCTGATAGTTTGGTGAGATTATAGAGAAACAGAACAGGGCCTACACAGAATAAAACATTAAAGAGGCAATGACTAAATGGAACTACTGAAAAAAAAACAGTAGGATAGGATAATAATGTGAAGTTTCCTTCGGTGTAATGGCGTGAGGTGAGGCTGTTCAAGAAACAAAACAGGATCTCAGGTGGGAAAACACCCTCTCTGCAGGAACAGAGTATAAACATCAATTTGAGCACCGCTAAACAATAATCAATCGGTGCTACTATTAAATAATAAGAGCCTTGAGTGAGATAATCTCTGTGAGATTGGCTGTGCAGCAAAGTGTAACCGTCGTCCCCACTGTGAGCCAGTCCGTTTCCTGTGCTTTTGATCTGTTGATAGAACACGTCTTCACAAAGCCGAAAGATAATGTACGATATGATATTATGTTCATATGTACTCTGCGCTAAAACAGCCTTCAGTAAACTGCTCAAACACCTGCACAGTCTCCTCTGTGATCCCCTCACCTGTGATCTAAGCCTTTTATAAACCTCTCCACCCTGCAGTAGCACAGTCAAAAAAAAAAAAAAACCCTTCAACTCATAAACTCCTCCCTCTGCCTCTGACGGGGCAGCCATTCTCTGAGGTTGTAAAGATAAAGGACGAGGAGTTTCCCACCTGAAGGAAGGAAGTGGGGATAAGGTCAATGGCAAGTGCAGCTGACAGTCTTACTCTTGACTCCACGTTTTAATCTATTACACATATCCAAATCAACCTCCAAGACAGCTGTTTGACCCATGATGAAGAGTGACATCCCTGATCACAGAACTATGGTGAATTGGACTTCTGATGTGTCCTGACATGTCCACGCAGCCCCTCCCTCTGTTTCGCATGTATGCCAACTATACAGCAATCTCTCAATTTTTAGTTTGTGTTGTCTGAATATATATAGTCCTTGGTGTTCTGGTTGCAGGAGCAGATTAAGATCAATCCCAGCTGGCAAAGATAACCCCTACAAACTCAATTCCCAAAAAAGTTGGACATGTGTGTAGATTTATGAGATTTGCAATGATTTGCAAATCTCATAAATCGACATGTAATAAACAATAAAACTGAGAATGTTTAATTTGAGTATATTTGATGACAGTAACACATTTCCAAAATGTTGGGACAAAGGCAAAAAGAGCTGAAAAAAAAATAGATATCACTGGATGAACGTTTTGCATCTAATAAGGTGAAGAGCCAACAGATCAGTAACATAATTGGGTGTAAAAACAACACCTTAGAGAAGCAGAGTCTTGCAAAAGTGGGCAGAGTAATGAATAATGTTCCTCGTCATAAAATTGACTTTAAATATCTCATCATCTACATAATGTAATTGACATGAACATACATAAATGAAAGATTTCCAGTCTCTGTGAGTAAGATACAAGGCTGAAAATCATTGTTGGGTGCCGATGATCTTTGGGCCCTCAGGTTGCACTGCATTAAAACCAGGCATCACTCTGCACAGGCTAAGGAACACATCCAGAAATCGCTATATGTGAATACATACCATCCGCATGTACAGGTTAAAGGTCTATCATGCAAAGAAGAAGCCCGTTAGATAGGCACTAATGCACCCCCATACCATCACAGATGCATCATGGTCGTATACGGCTTCAGCCACCGTTTGAAAGTTATCCACATACCTGTATTTCTGTCTGTCTATAGTCTGTCAGTGTAATCTGTCTGTTCAGACATCAAAAGAGTTTTAATGCAGGTCACATTTTCTCTCAGGGGACACAAACAGAAGCCTCTGCCTCGGAAGACAATGAAACCAAAGCACACGTAACTACAATGGCCAAACAAATCATAAAAATAAGAGATGAGAGCCCGGCGGCCGATAAAGGCGTTCAGTCAGTCGGTGATTCATGTCAAGTATTTGGAGTGAGTTTCTGTCTGACTGAGGGATGTCTCAAGGTGGATTTTGTCATTCTGGGTGTCGGCGAAGGAGGAGGAGGAGGAGTAAGTGGCAGGGGTCATCGGCAAGGTGTGAGCAGGCGGGAGCAGCAGTGCAGTATGGGTACTTATCAGACTGGTCCTCAGGAGCAGCTTTTTGACATTTCTAATCAACACAGGGCTCCCGGCTCGCTCACTCCTCACCTGGCCTCTCAGATACTCTCAGCTCCCAACCAGACTGTCTTCCATACTGTGTTGACACAGGCAGCCTGCTCCGTCAGTCACTCGCCTCATTAACTCCTGTTGGGCTGTTATTCCCACTGTTACACTCATACATGCACGTGCCCTTGCATATGCACACTCGCATACATCCACTGAGTTAAAGTTTCCCACTCGGAGCCGGTCCACTGTTTGTCAGTTTGCACATTTTTCACATGTTTTGACACTTTTATTTTTTTTTTATAAATAACTACAGCTGTCTATCTGATCAAATGAATTGATTTTGAGTGCTGGCAGGATAACAGTGTACTTTTTTCTTGCCTGTGCCTGTATGGATTAAAGCTCAATAGATACATCACTTTTCACTCTCAATTGGATTCAGTAGCTGAAGCCTGTTGAGCAGCAAGTTCAGACTGAGGTTTGGGTCATATTCATATAAAAGAAACTGCCAAAGCAGGAGCGCATTAACAGTAAACCATTGGTTTGACTCACGGGATGTGAGTAATACGCACACAATAACTCAACAGGTACAATATGCACACTAGAAGAAAATAATTGCATTGTAGGTTTCTCATCTCTGCTTATCATTTCTTACTCACAGAGAGCATTGGTCACTGCAGCGCCTGTTGGACACTAAATTTATTACTGCTTTCACTCTGATACGCTATCAAACATCCAGCTGACAAAGATCTGTATCCATCTAAGGCCACAACTCATAATAAGATATGAGGCAGTGTCACTTTTTTCCAGCTTCCTCGTTCCTTCCAGGCAATAACTTTGATCAGTGGCTGCAATTTCCTGGATTGGTTAAGTTTGAATGAAGGCGCAAAGCGGGAAGGAGATAGAAGCTGAGCTGGAACTGATCGCTATCGACTCTGATTTAGACACAAACTCTGACACCACAGACCGTGACGGCACTTCCTCTTTTTGATAAATTAGGACGTCGCTGTCAAGATCAACCTGGAAACTGGCTTAGATTAAAAAAAAAAAAAAAAAAAAAAGTGGAATGTTACAAAGAGGAAATGATGTTGAGCTATCAGGGAAGAAATGTGAAATAAGACTGACAAATACACCGAATACACTCTGATGACAGACACAGTGTTTTGCAGATATCATTAAAGCAGATGAGAAAGAGCTGATTGAGGAGAGGCGGCCTGAGCAACATGTTAGCATATCATAACTGACTATGAGACACACTGGTGGTTAGTGTGGTCGCCATGGGTAGTGTAGTAGCCTGCTACGTGGGCGTGGTTACGTTTTTTCGCTGTTTGTTGTGTTCCTGCGCCTCATTTTAGTCACAGGGAAATTATAACCTGCATTTTTGCAGCCCGAGGTGAAATGGCACACACTCTAAGCACTCAGGGCTCATTAGAGAGATAGAATCAGTGTCCTCCCCTCAGTTTAATAGCAACACTGAAGAGTTCATGTTGAAGCAGATTACTTGTCTCTTGGAAGAATATTTGCATAGAATTTAATGTTTCAGTCAGTTGTGGACCATTTCACAATGTTGTTTCTTTGAATCACTGCTGGTGTTTTGACTGGGAAAATCAACTGAACTCATACTCTACTTCCACAAATAATGTAGACGCTGTATTATGAGATTAAGCAGCATAATTTGAGATCAGTTTCAACACTACCACATTAGGCCCATGTTACACATTTGGTTGATTTCTGTACTCTCATTACAGCGAATGTTTCCACAGATTTATGTCATTATATTCAATGTAACGGCCCATTTAATTTGCTCACCTGTCAATGGTATCAATAAAACTTCAATCCATGCGTATTCAACTGTTATGAGTACTATGTAAAAAAAAGTGTGTAGGTTTCTGCCGCTGATGATGTCACCAGAGTGATCATCAGACTGGGAGAAACTCCAATTAAGGCATGGAAACCAGGAAACCAAAAGATACAGGACCAACGAGACGCAGTCTATTGGAAGATAACACAAAGCAGCATTATGGGAAATTTAGTATTTAGTGTTTGTGGAGAATGATGCGTGGAAATATGTCTCCTGTGACATCTCCAAAGCAAAACCATTTAGGGAAGTCAGTTTTTTACAGTTAAAACAATAGAAAAAACACCCCTTTAAGGTGTAGATTCATTCATTCAGGTATTCTCAGTGGCACCAATATTTACTTTCCACCTGTATTTAAAAATTAATGACTATCCTGATTCTCCATAACAGAAAGAAAACACTTGTTAAGATGTTGATTTCACATGCCAATGAGGCCCCTCCCTTCTCCGTCACCATTGCTTCAGACTGTGATGGTGTTGCACTGCATGGCGCTGACTCACCTGTATCACACACACACACACACACACACACAAACACACACATATACACACCAGCCCCTTGCTCTTCACTCACTCACCTCCTTCCCCTCCCACTGAGTTCACCCTGCACTGCAGTACAAAGTGGTTTTGCCTGTCTAGCCTTGGCGTTTAATGTTTAAGTATTGGGAGCGGCTGGAGAGTGCAAATAAAATGCCTTTACAGACTCCGGGGCACGCTGAGGGCTGTGATTCCAGATACTGTATTGTGAAATATCCATTGTGCTTGACAGTGTAGCCTCAGGGCACCTGAATCTGTTCAGCTGAATTCTGACTCTTTACTTGTTCCTAATGCTTGATGCGTGCGGCTTAGATAAACCATTTAGAGGAAGATTGTTCAAACTTTATTACACGAACAAAAGAGGACACATGTTCACGGGTTAGAAGGCAACATGTCCGTGCTATAAAGTGTTTGTCAAAAGTTCAGAACAGGATAAAGGTTTGAATGCAGACCCCACCTGCAAGAGAAAACCACAAACTGCACAATGAGTTGTGGTAGGGCTGGCTTACTGTTGGCTGGAAGAAAGGAAACCCTATTTGCTGCAAAGGAAAACAACAAGGAAAGCCTGACACTACTTATATGTTTGTGCGTGATTATTCTGTAGTCCTAATCCGTCTAACAATGTTACAAAACATTCAGACAGGAGGAGGCTTTAAAGCAGTAATTGGGGGGACTTAACACTGGTAAAACTCTGCTCAACCGCTTCTAGTTGCATCTCGCTCATGCTTGATCGAGACTGTGGCACAAGAAATCAAACATGGGTGTGGGTTAAGTCTGATTCTGAGCAACATCTTTTAATTTCTTTGAAAGTCAGCGTCAACAGGAGCATTTCGCGCAAAAGACTCTGGTCTAAGTATGGGGAGAAGGTAGAAGGGTGTAAGGCATGTACTATGGAGAACAGGTTTGAATACGACACCAAAAAAAAAGCCAAAAAGCTGATGACTCATTGGCCGTTTTTATGCCTCACATTGGATTAGCCATCACATGCAACAGGCTCTCTAATATGAATTGTGCAATGCCCTCAATCCCTCCAGAATTATTTCATAAAATCTGCTCCTGCTTTGCTGCGTCACCGTCATATGCAAAGACAGAGTCAGTGACAATGAGGAAACTGCTGAGCGTCACATAAAAGTGCACATTTGAGATATCAGGAGCTTTTAATTATGAGAAAGTCTTTACAGACTCATGTATTTGAGTAAACTGTCGAGCCAAAGGCATCAAACGAGGCTTTATAATAGTGTTGTCTGGGGAAATGCATCCAGTTAGACTCTGAAATTACATTAATGGGTCTATAAAATCCCATTTGGCAAACTGAAAACTGTTTTTTTAAGCAGAGGTACGAATGCTAAATGGAATATAAGTGTATGACCCTGTGATTCGTGCCTGTATATCAGATCTACACCGAACTGGAAACCGTCCAGGGTGTTTACATCTCAGTCTGCAGGAATATCCCCAGGTAGGTCCTGAAAACACAGTCGACAAATACTATGAGCATAATTTTTTAGTGTTTGCTCTCTGATGTTTTGCATTATTCAGACGTGTCAAATAACTTTTTAATCACAAGTATATACACTCAATTGACCTTTAGATAATGCTTTGATTAATTGTCTAAACTGTCTGCTGTGATTTCCATTGCCTTAAGTGTCAAAACTCCACCCATCTGGCACCGAAGGAGGCCAAAACCAAACAATGAAGTGTAATGTTTGCGAATGCTATTTGCCCCGGGTCTGGCTGATAGATGGTTGGTTACCTCTGTGGGAGAAACTCAAGTTCAAATCCAGTCTGTCACATCAGCACACCTTGCTCTTTAGTCTGCATTATTCATCACACTCTCTGCATTATTCATTTCACTTGCCGTTGCATTTTGTCACTATGAACCTCCTCATAACCACTTTTTATCATAATTGTTATTTTTTTTTCCACCTTGTATTCTGTGAAGCACTGGGATGGACTCGGAGAGCTCTGTATCTCCACGTCCTATGTGGTTTTGAGGTGTTTGTGTGGCATGCCAAGTTTTATCTCAGAGCTGTGACACCTGAACCTGGAGGCCAAACAGTTCCTCTGGTGTCCCTCAAGACATCACCGCTGCTGTCAGTTCTGTGTTTGGACAGTGGTTTCCTTTAAAAAAAAAAAAAAAAAAAAAAAATGACATCCTCAGAGTCTCCATGACATTTAGCAAAAAACTGATGAAATTCAGCGACGTAGACTGAGAGCTGTCGGTGGCTGTGGAGGGTTTCGGTCAGCCTGCCAAGTGCGGAAGCTCATCTTTTGGCGAAGACTAGACGTTCACGGTCTCAGTGAGCGGCAGGTAGTCTCACCTGCCCTGGTTGTAGTGCCACAAGTCTGGCATAGACAGTGAATACCAGACTGGAGGTCAGCCAGAGTGAGGTTTAATGAGACTGAAGCCACACCAAAGGCTGGCATATCTGTCCTCACTTCAGAGCACCTGTGCCACACTGTCAGTGTGATTAGAGCTAGAGTTGCCTCAAAACAGCCCCTCTTCCTGTAATTACTCTAACAGTTGGTTTGTTATCCCACAAATAATTTGCCTTCCTGAAACATTTAAAATATGTTTTTGTCTGAGCTGATGTGCCTTGAATGTGGATTTCAGTGCTGTTTAATGTGTCACCGTGCCATGCAGTTTGTAATCAACACACCACATTACTAACACATCATAATTGGCTCTAATCACAGGAATACAAGTAATCTGTGTGTTGGGCTGAAAACAACACAGGAAATTTGATGATTGAAACAGCTTTTTTCTAAACCCAAAGAATTCTGGGATTGGAGAAATCGTTAGTTTAGCTAGATAATTAATGACAGAATGCGTTATATAATTCCCTTCTTCCTTCATAGTGAATAGTGGGTTAGACTGTTGAATATGTCCATTAAGGGGACTGTGAGAGGGGTAAAAGGTTCAGGGGACTCCACCGGTGATCCTTGGCTCTAAACGCACACGCAGTCCATTTTACGCACCGAATAAGCTGGTTCCAATTAGAAAAAATGCCTGGGATGAGTCGGACAGGCCTGGGAAACACCTTCTTAAACCTCATCTGCTACTTTACGACCTGTCCCGTTCACAACCTCATAGACACTTCATGACCGTGACAGATGAAACAATACACGACGTGCTACTTAGAGGCTGAATATGGGCCTTGACATGGAGAGGTTATGTTGTGCGCTGTGACGCGCAAAGGCGGAGAGCGCAACAAGGGAGCACGGTGCACTGCAAACGCGCACAGTGTATGTTATTAAAGTTTAGTAAAGTTTCAAAGAGTTTGAAGGTTTTATATCGTCTTTGTGTTATGCTTTCTCCAAAAAATTCCAAGAGTTTATTTAATCTACATAGTGAAAAATGATTCCAAATCCAATCTTGTGCGTATTATACAGCCCAGTTTATCAAAGAGTCCATAACCAGATACTACATATTCAAGAAGGATACTGAGTAAAATGTGGATAATGTTTATTAATTGGATGTATGTAGCTTCTGACAGAAATCATCCAAGACGTGCGTGCGCAATGCGGGCACATGAGCTCCATTATTCTCTTGGGAAATGCCTTTTGTGCCAAAGTTATCCCAGACGCACTCCAATAACGGCTCACGTACCGGAATCACTTCACCTAACTACACTGCTTCAGATTTGAGCCCCGCACTGTGCCAGTGCTCCTGTCTGTCCTGAGTTTCCTGTGAAATCTGGAAAATGGGAGGGAGGAAAAACGACGGTGTATAATTGATGTTTTCCCATGGAACAGCCCCTCCTCCCTGCAACACAAGCTAACCCTCAGGTGGAAGAAATCTTTTAAGATTTTTTTGTGGGATAACAGGAGGGTTTGTCTAAGCGAACCAATCAAGTCCCTCCCCTGCTATAGATCGGTGCTATAATACAAAGCAGTAAAAGCGGTCGCCTCACACAAGCGGCTGCAGCTCGACTAGAGATCCCGTGGCTTTTAATTCCCCTCACTACTTTTTTTTAACCCTCATTCGATGTGCCCCGTTATTACCATTTGTCCGAGGCGTTCATTTCCGCACCTGCCACGGTAGAGACCAGGCGAAGGCGAAGTAGAGGAGGAGACAAGGACATTGCGAGAGCCGGGAGAAGCAGACGGCAGAGATAGCAGCGGCGACTCGTTGAGATCTTAAAAGGACAAAAATGCTGCTCTGGACCAGAATCGTATTGGTCGGTCTCATCTGCTTGTCCTTGGTGTCCTCTGGGATGGGATGCGGACCCGGCAGGGGCTACGGCAGGAGAAGACACCCGAAAAAGCTGACACCTCTTGCGTATAAGCAGTTCATCCCCAACGTGGCGGAGAAGACCCTTGGGGCAAGCGGCAGATACGAAGGCAAGATCACAAGAAACTCCGAGCGATTTAAAGAACTGACTCCCAACTATAACACAGACATCATATTCAAGGATGAGGAGAACACCGGTGCCGACAGGCTAATGACTCAGGTAAGGAGACAGAAAAAACCCTTTTCCCCCCCTCATGCCCGTCTCCTAACGCACCATCACTGCGCACTGCAACAACCTCCTTGTCAGACTGATTGCGCACCTTAAGCGAAGTCTGTTTTACCCGCTGCTGAACTCTTCACACTGAGCCTTTTAACTTCACTGTAAAAGCAGATGCGCTTTATGCACCAGCATAAGACTTTTTAAAGGCTGGAGGCTTGAAGCGAATGTAGAAATCCGGCTGGAGAAGTGATGTGCAAGCGGACAGTCAGGACACTCGGCCTTCATGATTGTGACAGTATATTTAAAATATTAATGTGCCCCCGTCCTCATATCTATATTTGTATCTTTGTGATGCTCTATTTGTTGTTTTACAGGCGCACTTTCATGCTACCTTTAATTTCATGAAGGCTTGCAGTATTTCTTGTCTATTTGAGATTTAGATTGATTGCAGCGCCTTTTTTTTTTTTTTTTTTTTTTTTTTTATTCTAGCTCTGAATACAGAGCTGGGGATGCGCACCGTTTCAAACAGCCGGGCTTATTCAGGCATGATGTGGCTCATTCAGACATTTTCTCGCACAGGCTGCTGTAATTTAGCCGTTTGCATGGTGTGCATCAGTGCATGAAACAGTCACATTTCTTTCAGAGTCTTCTGAACATTTACCAAGGACTTGATACTTGGGTGGAACTCGGTCATTTACATATTCGGTCTAATACAAACGCTGCTTGCATGGAAGATGACATCCTTTTTAAATAGTCCATGCTCATGTCATGTAGGCAGTTATCAAGCATCACAGCTCGTTCTGTACAGATAAGACGAGCCTCACAATACGGCGGCAGAGATGCCTTGATTTCTCTCCAGGCTGCAGGATGGATGCCACGTCTCTTCAGCATGACTTTTAGCACTCAGATGTTGGTGAATTATTAAAAGCGCTTGGGTGATATTGGCTCAGTAATAATAAAATGCCGGTGGTGGTGATGGTGGTGGTGGTAGTGATGAAGCCAGGCGCGCGCAGGAGTCCCTGAACCCGTGCCTCGCACCAAGGGTGAGCACGAGCTCCGATGAAATATTCACTGTGCGTGCGGTCTCGGTGTCCCTCTCAGCCCTCCCCATCCCCTCTGTCATACACCTATAGGGTCTCAAACACTAATATCATGTCATTTCTGTCGCGTGGTGGTATCAAACTGGTCCTCGTTCTGCGGAATGCACGGAGGCTTCAGCCCAAACAAAAAGAGGAATAGTTGCATTTCAGTGCGTTAATAGAGTCATCTGGATTGACCAAGTAAAATGCCCCACCTGCTGTAAGCTGTGTTTACAGGTCTGCATGGGGGGGGGGTCATCACACAGAATATGATTCATTGTTACATCTGTGGTCGAGGTTTGTCTAATTCAGCTTTATATGAATAAGGATATTGGCTGCCGCTTGTTTTGATTCTCTAGTTTTGGTCCATTGTCCGTTTCTCATTCTGCATCCATGCCTTTACAGAACACACTACAGGATCTAAGTGTGAATTGTACATGAAAGGGCTTTTAGGGCTCCAAACGCAATGTGAACTTATGACCTCTGGTCAGCGGGAGACCACAGTAAGTTAAAACAAGTGAGGTGGTCTTCATCGTATATGACAGTGCAGATTAAGGGATGAACACCCAAGACAGCAGGACTATGACTGTTAGCCTTTTCTGCCGGTTGCATAAGCGTTATCACATGGGCATATACGCTGTCTCGACGCTCCCACGGCTTTACGCATAAATCCAGTAAGCTTTTACGCACAGGTTTTACGCATGGACGCAGTGGATTTTACTCATTATCTTACTTTTTAAAACAGAGACCTTGTATTTACGCACGAATCAAAGCACATGTCTGTGTTGTACCTCCCGTGGGTGTGTGCAATAAATGACGTTATCAATTAATTCTTTCAGGGAAGTCTAGCAAAGCCGAAAACACTCAATATTTTTGATTTGATGGCGCGCTCCATCCAGCACCTACTCCTGAGACAGAGCTGGAAAGTTTCCAAAAACTGCGTTTTTTATGAATTATCATGAACGGGATTCTCTGAAGTAACGGGACCTGGTGAGAACAGGAGCATCCCTTTGCTTATGTGTGAACATATATTGGCCCTATTTACTCGCAAAGTAATGTTTCTCATAAAACAAATGGACGTTACCGCATGTGGAGGAAGATAAATCTGCGTTTACTCTGATTTATTGCAATAATTCCAAAAACTTCCACAACAGAATAGACTAACATTTAGCTATGCATATATTTTTTTAACTGTTCAACTTACAGTAACCAGGATAGAAGATGTTCGATGTACTTTTAAGGAAAATAATATTAAGACCCAATACTTATTAAAGGCTTTAAAGTGATTTTATTCACGGTTAGGGGATTGCAGTCTCAGCCCGCAGTGCAAACGAGTTGGAAAAGCGATGAGCTGGCAGCTTGTTTGCACTGACAGGTAGCTGATAAGTGTTTCCTCTAACCAAATCATTTGTGAAAAGATTAAGAGGGAGGCTGTTGAACAACTTTACCCCGAGCACAAAGCGCCGGTCCAGGGCGCCCTGCTGGGCTTCACGGTGGCTGAGCAGAATTTGGCTTGATTTGCGGCACACGACCTAATGAATTAATAAATAGGTTAAGCTTTACGGCTCTTGACTCCGACAATCCCACTCAGAATGTGGGAGGTTTTTGGGGAGGTTTTATTCACTACATTCTACAAGTGTGATATCCTCATAAAACAGCCAGTAATATATGTGAATCCTCCCGTTTTTGTTTTTTTTTTCTTTTGGGTTATACGAGTTTTTGGGGGGTGTATGTGAACATTCCTGCTTTAGGACACATGACAGGAGAGGACAGTGGGTCACACACAGACGCTCCTCTGTACCCGGGACCATCCGTGGATATTTCACAAGTCTGTCCGTCAGCAACTAAAACACCTCGACTTAAGGAGGCATGTCACGTTTCCAAGACTTTGCAGCAGAAGAATAATGAAAGTTTCCCTCCGCGGCTGGACTGAAAAGACTCTTTGTGATGTTTTATTTGACATATTGGTTGAGTGTTGAGAATAGTTGTCTTGGAGAAGGCCAAGCATCTTCATTGAGAGCGCAGAGAGGTTGGGGTGCGACGATTTATTTATAGGACAAACTCCAGATATTTTAAGGCAGCAGCTGCTCTTGAAGATCATCTTCATATCATCTGCATATCAATTATTTATTTAAAGAAAACAGACAACTTGCAACCAACAAAAGGACTCGCTCATTTCATGGCCTAATACAAGCTCATGAATTTATGATGCACGCATGTTGGGCTCGACGCCGCACTATTTGATAGAAAGGAACGCTGCTCGCACCTTTCATAGACGAAAATACCCCATACTGTATGTTATAGGCCAGTGAAGCGAATGCGGTGCTTTATCAATATTTCATCAGCAGCTTTCTTATCCGAGATGTGCCCTCTGACGCTGCTGCTCAACACTGAGAAATGCAAGCTCACATACAGGATCAGGAGCTGCAGTCTTTCACCTCAGGTGAGAGGGAGGACTCTGGGGCGGTGAGTGGGGCGGGGGGGGTGGTGGAAAGGTGTGGGCAAGGCCTCGGTGGGGTCACATCTGATCTGGTCATTTGTATCACTGTAATAGACTGCAAAAGATTATGTAAATGAAAGAGGGAGTGGGGTAAAAACTGTAATTTTACGCGTTTACATGTGGAGATAATGAGCGCGTCATGCGTAAATGTTGCTCCAATTACTATTAATGATCCGTATGAGAATCCACGTGACTATAACCGGCCAATGTGTCTTTCCACAGAGATGTAAAGACAAGTTAAACTCTCTGGCCATCTCCGTGATGAACCAGTGGCCCGGGGTGAAGCTGCGGGTCACAGAGGGCTGGGATGAGGACGGGCACCACTTCGAGGAGTCCCTTCACTACGAAGGCAGAGCCGTGGACATCACCACGTCCGACAGGGACAAGAGCAAATACGGCACTTTGTCCAGGCTGGCGGTGGAAGCCGGATTCGACTGGGTCTATTACGAATCCAAAGCCCACATCCACTGTTCTGTGAAAGCAGGTATGGATGCAAAACAAAGGGAGGAGAGTCTGCATGGTGTACCTGCAGGGAAGAGCAGGTGCGGGTCAGCGAAGGCCTGGTTGGTAGGAAAAGTATGAGATTAGGCAGATAAAAAGAGAAATATAATAGGGTGATGCTAGTGGGAAATCTATATATCACGTGACCAAAACCTAATTTCAATGGTTTAACATAAGAAGTTGAATTTAACTCAAACTATTCATTTTGACTGATCCAATGATGAGACCAGAAGGAACTTTCTCCTCCAATTAGTGATTAATTATAAGAATAGGCTCTAAATTCCTACCTATTAACCGCAGAGACCACCTGCTGTTCATCTGATGAGATAAAATGGAAAATATACATTTGTGCGTCTGACGCAGGGGCTCATCTCAGCCTGTGGCGGTGTGAGCATTTCCCATGCAGCGTGTTTCTTGATCTTACATCGCCCCACACCGTCTCCTGGTGGGAAACACGACCATAATCCAATAAAGATCCTTGATGTGATCATTTAGGAAAGCAAAACATATGACATTTCCGGTGTTTTTACGCACATAGAGAAAACAACAATAAAATACAGTAAGTTCTGACTTTTATTGGGTTTCATACTGTATTTCTGGGTGTGACATGAACACATACCAATATCTTATCATTTATTTTATCCATATTTCACTCATTTTAACTTTCGTATCCAAATAATTTCGTTTTTATTAGTTAAAATTCCCCTCCTCACAGGCCTCCAAAACAGGAGGACACCTATCTTGAGGAAGAAAAAAAAAAGATTTGTCCACAAATGATTGATGAACCATGGCACTTCTGTCTGGACCGAAAGTTTATTGATAAATCCCTCATTTATCATTCAACACACACTTTTTGAGATCACAGCGTAGGCCGGGCCGACGTGTCATTAGGGGTCATGCGACTTTACCAAAAGGATTTGGCTGAACAATGTTGAATTGGTTGGGGTAAATCTGGTTTTCAGTTGTCACCTTATTTCATGCTCGGGAATCTTAAAAGAAGATTAAAAGCCCCAAGTTCTGAGGAAGACCCCCCCCTCCTCCTCCTCCTCCTCCTCCTCTTCCTCCTCCTTTCTGTGTGCAGGACAGTGTGATCCCAGAGACTGGTATGTGAAGAGCTCCACCAAGGCCAAAATTATTGTCATCAAGACGGACAACAAAGCAGGGAGAGGTGGTAGAAAGAGGGACATTGATGTTGCACAACAGAAAGCATTTAAGAGTCCGGGCCCTCATTTATATTCAAATCTACAACTCGAGAGGCTTGGAAAAGTGGCTCCACTGGGTAAATAGTAGTTGTGAGTCGCCTATTTGTGTGAATTGTCACATAGAGGTTTCTGCACCTGAGTAAATATGGGAAGAGTAGCTGGGAAAGGCGTAAGTGTTCTTTACCAAGAGTAGCTCGATCCACAAGCTGATTTAGAATAACAATGCCTGCTCTTTATTGGGTTTTTTAATTAAGAATAGATGAGCCAAGGCTTTCAGTTCTCTCGCCTCAGACAACGTGGGCCAAGCCAATACGCATTTGGCATGGAGGAGACGACAGGCATCATTATGCAAAATGCATATGGCCCACCATGATGTGGAGGAAGGAAAAATACAAATACAATCCAAAAAAAAAAAAAAAAGGAGAGTCGTTGAATGGTTTTTCAATGGGACGCTGGTTTTAAAGGGTAAAGTTTATTATTGGAAAGTTAAAAGATATTTATAAGCCTCCAGAGTGTTTTATTCATCAGTGTGTATGTTCTGGTGATGTAAAAAAAAAAATGTTTTCTAATGTGTTTTAATTTATTTCAACAGAAAACTCAGTGGCGGCAAAGTCAGGCGGCTGCTTCCCGGGCTCGTCCACGGTCACCCTCCAGGACGGAACCAAGAAGGCGGTCAAAGAGCTCCGAACCGGCGACCGGATCCTGGCAGCGGATGACGACGGGAACCCCGTTTTCACCGACTTCATCATGTTCGTCGATCAAGACTCGACGACCAGACGGATCTTTTACGTGATCGAAACCGATTCGGGCCAGAAAATCACCCTGACCGCCGCGCATCTCCTCTTCGTGGGCCACAACTCCACAGAGGATGAGGAGGGTGAGGAAGAGGAGGGGCTGATGTCCGCGGTGTTCGCGAGCCAAGTCCGACCTGGACAAAAGGTGTTGGTCTTTGACGAGAGGCGAAGTGGACTCGAGCCCGTGACCGTAAAACGGATTTACACGCAAGAGCACGAGGGCTCCTTTGCGCCGGTGACCGTGCAGGGGACCGTGGTGGTGGATGAGGTCCTTGCGTCCTGTTACGCAGTGATCCAAGACCACGACCTGGCGCACTGGGCCCTGGCACCTGTCAGGCTCGCCTACTGGGTGTCCACGTTGCTTTCCAGTTCTCCGCCTCCAGTCAGTGCACAGAACGACGGAGTGCACTGGTACTCCAAGATCCTTTATCAATTAGGAACATGGCTCTTGGACAGCCACTCGATCCATCCACTGGGGATGTCAGTATCCCCGAGTTGAAACCTCTACCACAGGAGCAGAATGAGACTAAATGTAGGAAACACGAACTGTTCAGTAGATTAAAAATAAAAATAAAAAATAATAATAATGACAAAAAAACAAAAAACAAAAAACGAACAAACAGACAGACAAAGGCCCCAGCGGAGTTGGGATATTTATTTCAGTGACTTTTCCATGATGTGTCCCCTTTCAAAGAATGAATGGAGCCTTAAAAAGTTTCTCTTTGAATAATTTATTCTCATGTGAACTCGCTGCTGTCACACAAATGGATTCTCAAATGGTGTGACCAGCAAATTGTGCATAATCTATTTTTGTATATCTCAAATGCAAAAAAACACAAAACAACACAAACATACAAAAAAAAAGAACAAAGAAAAAAGAAAAGAAAAAAAAACAAGAAAAACAGCGCAAAGAGAAAGAAGACCATGTAGAAAGGAGCTAACTTTGACAGGTTGTAATGTTCATATGTGCATATATGTGCAACTGACTGTTATATTTTGGGGAGAACAAACTTCGCGGGGTTCCATAAATTATATTTTTATACACAGAATTGTAAATTAGATTTTGACAGATCGCTACCGAATCACATTTCGTTATTTGAAATAGTGTAAGATATGAGAATATATTTTAATTTAAATACAGTAGTTGGGAAAGTATTGGAAAATCTTGTACTGCTTGGTTTATTAAGAATTTTATTATTTTGGAAACTGTTCGTTTAAGTTGTCGGAGAGGGACAGATATTCTGCCTCATGTCTGCATTCTCTGCTTTTTTTTTGTTGTGTTTCTACTTTTGTTTTCTTTTGAGAAAAATATTAAATGCAGATTCTGACAATTCAGTAACAGTAAAAGTAGTACTGAAAGTTTCGTTAAATAAATTAATAAGTAACTCCTGTAAATGTACTAAAATGTATTTTTCTTTTCATATTTTGTAATAGGGAAATAGTTTTATAGAAATGACCTGCGGCAGATGCACAGTTTGGATAGTCTATATAGCCAGACCATACCAGTTAACTTTCATAACAGGGCGATGTGTCAAAAAAATGTCTAGAGTTTATTATTTATATGTTTATTACAAAATGAGATAAAGAAAATCTTCAAACCTGCAGTTGTTACATGTGTTTGTCTGACTGATGAGCTCCACAGGAAACAGAGGAACATCTGAACGGCACTTCAGGATTTTCACAACAAATTAAATATTGTTGGAACAGATAATCAATCAACCAATCAATCAATCAATCAATAAAATAAATGAGCTGGGCCTGGATCCAGCTAAAGGGACTATTAAGTCTGAAAACGAACAAGCATTTATTTGACTGATTCCAATGAATTTATATGAATGAGCTAACAATAATTTTGCACTGTTTGGAAACTTTTTTTTTTTTTTTTTTGTACCTTGGAGATCACTGCGCTTTGAACTACCTTTTGCATGCTTGCGAAATGTTGAGAGCCCATGTCGAATTTAACGAGGTTTGCCCACCGCAAATAACTCCTAACTTGCAGACAAATTAAACAGAAGTGTGTTTGTTGGCTCTAAATCTGCTTCTCGGTGTCTGCTGCTGAGGTCAGATTACTCCATCAGCCTCCGTTCACATGAGTGACAGTCCGCTCAGGACTCAATCACATTTACAAAAAAACATGTTATTCTTTACAAATCACTATAATCTCCCAATATTTTCATAGGGATTCGGAATGTGCAGGCAATGGGGAGGTTATAGAGATGTACTGGTGTCCGCTTGAGGTGCTGTGGTGTCGGTGTTTTTGGGAAAAAAAAAAAAAAAAAAAAAAGATTAGTCCAGACCAGGATCGGATCCCTCTGGTGGATCAGGTTTTAAAGTTGCGCAAGTGCGACACCAAGTGGTGACTCGAGGGAAGCGACACGAGAATGAGTCTCCAAAGAGCTGCAAGAGTTTCACAACTGGGCCTCTAACTTATAAATAAGTATTATAAAAATGTGATAAAGTGGCTGCAGTGGAGGGATGGTGTCGTTTCTTAGTTTCAGACACTGAAGGATCTTGGGAATTGGAGTCCAAATGAAAGTCAGAGGATAAAACAGCACCACACTCAAAAATCAACATGGATGTAACTTGAAAAACACACGTTTGCTTTTACAATTTAATAAATAAGCTATTTTTTTAATGAGTGACAACAAAAAAGTATAATTTAAATGATGAAAATGTATGGGGAAAACAATCTAGGAACAATAATAGCAAGCTATCCAGTCATGTTGAAGGATTAAAATGTTTATAGAAAATCAGATGTTCGAATAACACTGGTCTATGGGTAAAATGTCTCCAGAATAAAAGTAGTTTGAGTCAATTATAAAGAAAAATTCTGTAAAAATGCTGGTTGGTTGTAGTTTCCAAGATGCAGTGGTAGGTCAAAATGTGAAATACTGAGACTGAATGATGGAATGGGTTTTACTCAAAAGGAATGTTTGTCTGAAGAGTTATTACATCTACTTCAAAAAACTGTCTGCATATTAAAATAGATTCACTTTAAAGGTTGGTTCTCACAGAGAATTTATAAATCTATTGTATAAATGTACATAAACCAATATATGTGTGTAACATACATGGAAAACATCAGCTAAACACTTCTGTCATTGGTTTAGCAATTCATCTTATTTAAGTATGTAAGATTTAGCACATTTATGTAAAATATTTTTAAAATAATAATAATAATAATAATAATAGACCAGTGTAATTGGCTCCAAAGCTGAATATGAGTAAAATACTACTAAGATTTAAGCTGTAATGACACCTTGAGCATTTAAGATGCACAACCACATCTACACAAGTACAAATGAGGATATGGAATACATAAAAAACACAAACTAGTCGTTAATATTCCATAATATGACTAAAACGATGAAAGCCATCCTTCACCTACAAAGGTAAAAGAGGCCATTGAACGCTCGTTTCTGAACACTGTTGCAACATGAGCAGGAATTCCATTTTCGTTCTCCCAGGTCGCCCACATTGTGTTTTGTTGTTGATATTGTGAGGTGGAAACTTGGGGAGGGACAAAGCGGCCCATCTCTGCCGGCGCTGTGACCTTGGGTCCCTGACAGATACAAAAGCGTCCGTGCAGGGCAGCATTCCTCAGAGCAGGTAAACAGAGCCTCCTCTAATCCCTCTGGGGGCCCTCAGTCTGCTGGAGCTCAACAACGGCTTTTACAAATGTTGACATTTGCAAACATGAACAGTCTGGCATTCTGGAAAACAAAACTCCTCGTCTCTAAGCGAGCTCTGCAAATGGCAGGGCTCCTTCTTCTTTAGAGGCAGCGTTTACTTCTGTGGCGGAGACCAGGGGAGCGCTCCAGACACGAGTGGTAAGTCGGGCGAAGAAAAAAAAAAACAAAACAAGATGAGCTAGTCCTGAACAGGATGGTTTTATTACTACACCTGTGTTTAATGTCATTATACTAAGAAACATGGAGGAGCCACTGACGAGTCAGTACAAACACACAGGTACAGGTGGATACGTGTTAAAACTGCATTGTGTTGCTTTTTTCTTACCAACTACATGTTGCTTGAGGTGCAAAATATGTGACGATTACAATCTAAGAATAGCTTGACAAAAATATTAATCTTTCAATACATCCTGTTCTTGAAGTGTTGCATTTTCGAGAACATACAGTAGATGGAAGGTGCAGGTTTAGGTTTTCTCCTTTAGATTCCATGTAACTGTTTCAGACACTGAAGGATCATGAGTGTCAGAGTCCAAATCGAATCATAAAAAGCCCCACACGCTCCAAGTCCCACAATAAAGACAAATCAATGCCATTTCATGTGTAATTTTCGACTTTATTTTCCAGTTTCTTGTATCAAATGGAACACATTCCACTTCGTTCTTTGACAACAATTGAGTTTCTTTGGAACAATCAGAAACGTTTGCAGTATCAGTACAAATTGCATGGTGATACAGTGAGATCATCAGACTCAAAACACTGTTACGTCACGTCGTACATCCCAGTATGAAAACACACGGTAGAAAGGCTGGTCAACAGTTTCAGGTAAAACCCACAGAGGTTGGATCGGCAGCCATCAGAGTCATTATTTGCTGCACCACAATGTTCAAGGTGAAGAAACTCTGCAGTGTCTTTTTTTTTTTTTTCTCTAAATCCAACCAAACAATAACTGTCAGATGTTGGGATGACCCTTTTGGTGCAGTGAAAGCCATAAAGCGCTTTTAGAGTTTACGTCTGCTCTGTGAACCCGACGGTCGTCACAGAGACGGAAACCTCCATCCACTGGGTTAACAAACAATGGTAATCCAGGTCGGGCACCCTGCTCGATACAAAAGTCTTAAAAGTGCAGCGTCAAGTGAACATCAAGTTATGCAATGGTAGGAAAAAGCAGCAATGGAAGGAAATGTGTGTGTGTGTTTGGGGATTCGGGAAACTGAGCGTGTCTGTTTAGTCGGGGCGACATCTTCCCTCTGAGCTCCGAGGCTGCGTGGCTGTGAAAGTACTTAAAAGTATTAGAGTTAAGGAAGAACAACAGAGACGGGCCGGCACCGGGGCTCCTCACACTAAGGAAAGGTTGAGTTAAAAGCAATGCGTTAATAGTAGAGTAAGTCAGGGGTGGTAACCGTGGTAACCGTGGCGACGGCGGTCACATCAGGTGTTTGGTCATAGTCAAAGTGCTATCTGATCAGATCTTTATATAAATAATCACACCACACGCATATCAGACGATAGGATGATAATGGAAATGGCTAGTGCAATACATAAAGAAATAAATAAATAAACAAAAATAAAAATGTTTACAAAAAGCAAACATCCGTACCAGACCATACCAGTGGTTTTGGAAGATTTCATGCGACTCATAGCCACAGTTTGTACCTTTCGTGCGCTCAAATCAAGTCTTTCTTCCAATAGTTTTGCTCTGATCATTCCGCCACGGCCGAACACGGCTCAACATCTACTGAACTTACATCGCCGGAGAAAACTCTGCACTGCTTTTTTTTTTGCTGTTCCAAAAATTCCCATTTGATGCCGTCAATTTCAATGATTTTCAAAAGGCTACTGCTACTAAAGACGTTTAAATACCAAATTAAAATCAATTAACTGGAGGAAAAGGAGCAGATACAAAGTTTTCAGGAGTTTAAGAATGCATTAAAATTACTGTTGGATCTGAAGGAGTTTATTAAAAAGGTACAAACTGTGGGTAATTCCAGCTCATACACTATGAAAGGCCCAACAGCCTCATCAGTCAGCTGAAACTAAACTGAAGCACCTACTGCTATGCACCTCAGACTGGAGCTAAACTCATATCATTATCTAATCACTCTAACTCCCATCCCATGTCCTCCCCAAATCTGATCATATAACTAAACCAAACTAAACCCCTGGTATGGTCTTTGCTTCTAACTCTTTTAGAAGCGACAGTATTCGGCGCTGCTGTTCTGCAGCACGACCTAAGAAAAATGAAAGAATGACAGGGTTATTTCAGCGCTCCTCCTTCGTCAAACGGACCTGTCGGGAAAAAAAAAAACTAGAACGTTAGCGTTGGGTACAAGCAAATGTAGTAGAACTAGTGTGAACGTAATCGTTTTCAGCCATGATGATTTCTTATGCAATCACTAAATCAGCCCCATTCAGAGAAACCTGAGTTGAATCAAATGTGTCAGTAACCTCTGCAGGCTCCACAGCCGGCTCAGAGAACACTTTTGGTCACTTCGTTCTATTGTAAACTAGCAAAGCAACGTTATTGGATAGGAAATAGAACATCAAATCATACAGTTTCTAAAATTAAGATACAAATAGATTCAATATGAATCTGTGTTTGGATTACAAGACTACTTGTCTTATAACACGTGTTTAACACATGGCATTGCAGATACGTTTGTTAAATCCACAGGATTTACCACATTACTGTGAGTTAAGTGTAAAAATGCACAACATTTAAAAACAGTCAGTTCACATTCTCAGGGCACAAAAACCTCCACATCAGTGCAACTCAAACAAAAAGGAATAAAACACAAATTAAGGGATTTTAGAACAACTGTACAACATACAAAAAGACTTTGAACCACACAACCAAGTTTCACAAGGACTTAAGGAGTTTTCGGACATGGTCTCACATCTCATTTGTCCAAATTAATTACCATTAGTGCTTCAAGCATGTGGACAATCTAGGATGTAGTCTAGTTATTTTTTTAACTGTATGTATCTGGTTAAGAAAAATGACTAATTTAAGGGAAATACCACTAAATTTCCTAATCAAATTTTCACATGCATGTCTCAAAACCTGAGACCTTTTAATCTGTGATGTCACCCAGATGCACAGCCAGGAGTCAATTCACCCAACGACAGTAACCATCCAAATGACCTCTGTTCTAAAATGAGCTCTAACTCACATTCAGGTAAAGCCACTTCAGGTGCTGTTATATTAATTTAAGGCATGTTGTGTACTGAAATGGAGCAGTGCATTGGTATGACATCACGGTTAAATGAGCAGGGAAAAAACAGCTCACTTCTGCCAATAAAGACAATAATGTCGATGTCAAATTTAGCAGCATTCCCCTTAATCTGTGAGACTGATTATATATATAGACTACAATTAATATTTAAAATAACAGAGGATCAAGCCGTGCATTATTTAACTGTTTAACAGTTATAAAAATGATGAGGTATGTAGCAAAGTGAATATTCAAGATTTTACAAAGTGTAAAAGTACTACTAATAATAATAAGCCTGGTACAAATACTAATAAAAATACCTGATTGTAAAAGTACTGGACACATGGACACACAACCACACATCTTTGGGCTAAAGTTGAACTGGCTTCACATACCTGCATGGTGACGGTATATTGGCCATGTTTTTATTTTCTTTTTTTTCTCCCCCCCCCTTCAACCTCTTCTCAAATATCTTATGAACAGAAATGCAGTCCAGTCATTTTGGCTCTAAACTCAAAACAAAACACTTATAAAATGATTAATGTCTGGACACATCAGCATATCTTTACATATAAAAATGCTAACTTTATACAACATGAGTAAAGAATAACTCAAAAAAACTGTTTGGACAGGATAAATAGTGAAATATTGAGCTTCTCATCTACTTATGTACATGATCACTAAACAGATAATGGTTGCCCCCTCACCTTCTATTGTCATATTCTTATGAATGATTCACAAGAGATTCCCTTCTGCACTTCTGTTATAGATAAATGTACATTAAAGCGACTGAAAATGAAAGAAATGTGTTGGTTTTTTTGGTCATTTATACCTAGGGTAGATAAAAATGTCATGTGATGAGGGAAACATAAGTAACCTTACCCTGTAATGTTTATTTTGATGGTGTATAATGAACCTTTCCAAGAATTCCAGTTATTTACTCACGCGGTAGCACTTCAAGAACCACATAATCGTACATGCTCAAAGGACAACTAAACAAATGTATATATTCAACTTTAAACAAGTGCCACATAAAATCCCTCACACATTAAGAAATGCGACACTATGTACACTCAGAATTCACAGAGGTGATCTTATTAAAACAAGTGACTTTCACTAACTGGGGGAATATGTTTCTGTTCATCTACGGAACCGGGAGAACCACATCCAAGTTACCAGTGCAGTGTCAAGTCCAGGTCCGCCGCGCAGCTCGGTGATGAAGCACCCAATTATCAACTGTCACACAGATCCGGATCAATTACACCACAGTGGAGTAATCATGTACATCCAGGATCCAAACTTTACAGACATTTATGCAAATTAACCCAACAAAACCAATATTAAATTACCATAATTAATATTTATGTTCAATCATTAAAAGTCTCAAAACCGACACAGACACACTCCTTCAAAGTCCACCTATCAGATCAGAAGTCCAAAGTCTGTCCATACTCCATACTCAGACATGCACCTAAAACGTGTCTTCAAGAAGGCGTGGGGATTTTCCCAAATATAGCCAATGTAACACTTAAAACATAACATTTACAACGGAGAGCAACGTTAGCCGACCCAATTAACTGACCTAAAGTCGAGAGATTATCTGACACTGAAAAGCACCACGAAATGGACAAACGCAGTTACAACATCCATTATTCCAAAAACAAGTGGTCGAATGTGTTAGTGTTGAGAAGCCCAGGCCGCCTTCATGCCTGTCTGCCAGTTCTCCACTAGGCAGCGCCATTCACCCAAAAGCCACTGATCCATACCTAAGAGCTGTCTTGGCCTGAAACTAATGAGTTGCCAAAAGTGATGAAATACTGCCATCTACAGAGGGGGAGGCGCTAGTCACAGTCTGACACAACCGTTCCCTACATCTGAACCCAACAGTAAGCCTTAAAATAAAAAAAAATATTAAAAAAAAGACCTAATCTATGCCTGTTTCATTTGTTGTAATGAATATTACAGAGGAGGGGAGCAACCATTATCTCATAAGGTTTACTTAGTGTCCGTGTAAAACGCACAAATGTTCTTCACAAACTACTACTAGTAAGATTAATCGTCCAGTGTCTCTCCAGTGCCTTTTACAACAGCGGACAATGGCAGACACAGTGTAACACAGTCATGCTTGCAGCTAATGTCTTTGTGTTCTCTGTCCCAGGGTGATCGGTGATGAGCGCTGCTTCTGCGCGGAGACGTCGACTGTTTAGTGGCCGCGTTAAGGCTGAAGAAATATTCCTATGTGGCGTTGGAGGTGTGCACGCGAGGTCAAAACGTCAGACGGGAGCGACTTGTCGTCAACGGGACCCTCTCTGCTTCTAGTGTGCTCCTCATCCGTCAATCAGCGACACGTCAATGTGGGATAAATCAATCATGTGCCTGTGGTAATTGTAATAATCATCTGTGTCAGTGTCTGAAATAGTCATGTACACTGACCTGGTGCTTTGTTAAATGCGGTCACAGCACAAGACTCTTCAATTGTCAAAGACAGAATAAAACGAGGAGGAATATTACAATATAATAATTACCTGTGGAAGCTCATCTGGAAACTTGCTGCATGCTGGGGAGAGGAAAAGGTGGCCATCGCTTTCCTCTGCTGAGGCATCATTTTGAACATCTGTAATACACACAAGAAAGATAAAGACAATTTGAGATTATTCTCCTGGCGTCCACAAGAGGGAGTGAGGGTGGTGAACAGAAACACACTTATTCATTCAGTCCTCCACCTCTACCTACCTGCCTGCTACAGCAGAGGGTGCTATGGGATCACAGAGCGATATAGAATATCCATTATTACAGCTCAAGTGGCTGCAAGTAAGTATCAGTTTATTATGTTTTCAAGGGATGATGTGCAGCTTTAAATGCATGGTATGTTTAAGAGCGTACAGCTTTGATATTTGACACAACTGAGAAATGACTTAAACTGAAGGCATCACAACAGAGGAAATAATGAGGAAAGAAGTGTAATAATATAGCACTTTACAGTCCAACTGACCCAGTTGCATTGGTGAATACACACCTCTATGGGCCCGATGGACCTGAGGAGATTCTTCAGCTGAACATCAGTTGTAGAGGATGACAGGCCCTCTATGGACACGGTGCACGGTTCGCCCTCCGCTCCTCTTTGGTTCTGTCTGGTGGACATCGGACGGCCCCGACCCGTCGGCCCACCCCCTCTGCCTCGGCCCCGGCCCGAGACCACGACCTAAACCAATACAAGGTGTGAGCGTGGACAGAAGCGTCGGAGTATTAAGAGCAAAGCGACAAACACAACAGTCTGGCGTTTCCCTTCTTAAACAGGCGTGTTGATGTTTTCATCCTGCGCTCAACAGCGTTCAGACGAGCTATACTCTTCCTCTGCACAAAGGGAAATTCTGCAACGCTTTAAGTACTGCTCGCGTTCCTCTCAGACGTGCCAAGCTTTGACCTGATTGACTCATCATATTTCTACATAGAACATCAATGTCAAACACATGTGGCATGGCATATCTTCATATGAGCTTGTGAGTGAGAGGTAGGCTTCTTCAGCAGCAGAGGAAGAGGAGGAGGAGGAGGGAGAGACCCGGGAAAAAAGATGAGAGGAGGCAGTTGGAATATGTGTGTGTTTGTGTGTGTGTTGGGGGGCGGGGGAGCATAAAGGGAGAGGAGCCATACAAGCGTTATGGTGGCTGCCTTACCCTGTCAGCGTCAGTGAGTATGGTAAGTGTGACAGCAGCCTGGTGGTGACAGGCGTGCAGAGAGGCCAAGGGACCTTGTGTAGCCCCCTGTGTTACACTGCTTTCAGCTTGTCAATACTCCTGCACCTGGCATACTGTCCTGTCTTATTACCTCTACTGCTCGATTGGTATGTCTACTGAATGCCAGGGGTAACACCAGCGACGCAGGAGAACTTTACAGGCAACATTTCAACCCCATTTATTTCAGCCCCGCCGTTACTTTACATGCACAACGTTCATATATAGACGTATTTGTAAATGAAATGTACATAGCACACAAGTGAGCAAGGCTTGACATACCCTGTTTTGCTGAGGGTTGCCCATGCCCCCTCGGCTAGCCTGCGGTGTTGCACTTGGTCCCCGTGGCTGCTGTCCTGTCATGGTAACCTTCCTTTGCGCGCCCTGGTTGAGTGGTGTTGCCGACCAGGTGCCTTGTTGCTGCACTGGGACACCTGTGGCCTCAGGCCCCTTTCCACCCTGGACGGAGATGAAAAATAACATTCATTACTCAGACGAAATTCCAGCTTGCATCTCTGTTTGCAAGCTACACAAAATGGTGTTGACAGTGCTGGTCAGTCTAACAGCGTGTCTGGTACATAGGTTTTAATTTCCCCATAAAGAAGAATTTTTCATATGCCAATATACAATTGTGTGGCTGAAACAACAGCTGTAGTAGTTCAATAGTCAGCAAATTATGTGATATTATTCACTGAAACACACTATGGAGAGCTAGGCATAGTATATTGACAGGCAACCCCTATTAACTGTACCTCTTTCTAACTTGCAGTTTTATCTTTTATTAAACAATAATTACCCATAACGTAATTTCACATAGAGATCTCCAATGTTGTGTTTTGTGTCTTGGCTTCAGTAAAGCATCAGTACATGTGCACAGTTAGACATCCACAGCCACCAGCAGCTCACCAAGGCACGTTTTTAGCTAATTTTCAATAATTGAACAAACTCCTGCAGGCTGAAGAAGGAAAGTTATATATGGTCCATTTCATGTTAGTGTAGCACCATCAAGTTTATTTTTGCTCTAAAATCGTATTTATCTAGGGTTAGCGTTAAGGACGGACCACCAGTATGCTTAGTTGAGGGTTCCAATGACCATCCTTTTTAGAGAGAAGCTCAATGCAGAGCAAATAATGGTCAGCTGCTTTGGGCTTCATTTTAGAACCTTGGCCACTTGGCATGTATCTGTAGTTCTGGTATTTATTCGACACAAAGTCAACCAGTCAATCAAAATATGAGCAGTGGAGCATCATTATGGCATCATTTAATAAATAAGCTAAGAAACTATGAGTAGATCTAACAAGCAGCACAAGTAATGGACCCAATTTCAGCTGATGCCCATAACTGGGAAAGTGTTCCACCTGTTCTGATGAGTCAGTCTTTTAGCACTTAAAATACACACTACTGCACTATGTGGAATATGTTTTAATAGAGTTAAGACAACAGTATGGCTGGGAAACTGGAAAAATTAGATTTTATCATATACTACTACCCTCTGGGCACTACAGTTACCTACCTATCTACCTAATCATACTACTGAAGTATTAGGACATAATGTTAGATTTATGGACAGCAGTAACAAACGAAAATCACATCTACAAAACAAGCTGAAAATTTGCCAGTATTGAGGCAGGATTCCTATTGGACAGGTTGTAGGGAATAAAGATCAACCCAAAAAGGTGGTGGTCTCATTATCAAATAAAGTCACAGCTCAACTCTGTTGACATGCGGGGAGAAATTGAAGGTCGTCTCTTCCCCGACTCAGCGGAGAGATGTGACAGATCAATACGTAGGAAGAAAAGAGGCGATATCTCTGACCTGTCCCCAGTTGAGAGTAAATGGATTAATCCCTCCTATAGAAATCACAGCTCCTGATTGCACCCATCAAATGCTAAGCTGCATTACACTAGAACGACAGAAGCTCGATGTGTACCCCATCCCCCTCACACCCCCCTACAGCTTTTGTGTCTTGCGCTGCTTTGTATTATCCCTGATGAAAATATAATTTGGCTCTTATCTGTGTGTCTAAGCCATACAAATCCAAATCCTCAAAAGTGGCAACTTTCTTACACAGGTATTATGCCCCCCCCCCTAACCAAAAAAAGATTAATTACAAGGAATTTGGATTGGCATTCTTTTGTTGCCTCGCACCTGAGAGATTGGCTGATGGAAAAAAGCATCCAAGGGAAGATGGAAAAAGAGAGTGAGAAAGAAAAAAAGAGAGAGGAGAGGAGATAACATTGTCAAGCTCTCGTTGATGACAGCAGAACAATGCGGAAGAGGGAGCATCTAGAGAATCTTCTTTTCAACAGGACTATGGGCCTTGGCTGCTTCTTTCTGTTTCCATCTCTCTTTCTTCACCTCACATCCCACTCCCCCCTTTTTTTCCCCCCTCCAAGATGTGCTACATCAGATAGCTCTGCGCAGGTTTCCATTAACGCACTGACACCCAGTTATCTTCATCTGCAGCCAGTCTGTGATTTTGGCTCTGCGGCTTGATCCTCGGGGATGGAGTCAGAAAGCGGCTTATTTCAAATACTATCACAGCTCAACAACATGTCTCTTCAGTGACAAGTATGAATGTTTAACATGCATGCTTTTGTGGTTTTTCAATAAAGATTAATGTCTAATTAAGGCCACAGCACTAACTTATCAAGCGAGTATAAAATAGCCGACAGTAGTAATTCTGGACTTTTGTTGGTGCTACTGTCAGTCTTGTTTTACCCTCTCCAAGGCCTCTATCTTTAAAAGAATATCGTCTGCCCTTAAAAGACGATATCAACCTTTAAGAGCAGTGATGAGGTGTCCCCAACTCAACAGATAAATGTCATATCGCGTTCTTTAATGCCTACAGCCTTTCTGTCTTCTAAAGGTAAAATGCTTTGTGGCTTAAATATCAGTTCCCAAAGCTTAAGGGAGGAAACTCTTAACAGATCAATTTTGGCAAAATGACACAGACATCACCTTGTCATTCCCATAGGTTAGATATCTTTTAGATAACAAAATAGACAGTGCAAGGGCAATCACTGGCATTTAAAACTATTTCATTTCAAAACTACGTCATTTCTTTTGGAGGTGAAACCAGCTGTCACAGATCAAATAAATGTCACGCTAAAACAGAGGAAGGTGTGGAATAAGAATTAAATGCTTACTGCTCCAGAAAGTTTGACGACTCTGACTTTTTGCGGCACCTGCAGTCCATCGCCGCCTGAGTTCTTGGCCCGCTGCATCACAGTTCTTTTTGCTCCAGGTTTAGGTCCTTGAGGCTGAGCCTGGCCAGGCCCTGTTAAGGGAGTTACGGGTATGTTCTTTTGAGGGACTTGAGTAGGCTGGATTTGAGTAATGGGTCTGTTTGTGTTCTGGACTGCACTGTTCCTTCGCTGCTGCTGCAGCTGTTGCTGCTGGTTTTGTTGGGGCTGCTTCCACTGGTCTGGGCTTATGGTGGGATTCTGCTGCTGCTGCTGCTGCTGCTGCTGCTGACCGCTACCCTTTACCATCTGCAGCCGCGTCTTGACGTTAGGACGTGGTGTGGGGGTCTGAGTGGCACCACTGGGAGAAATAGTCGTGCCTTGATTAGGATTCTTTAGTGGCTGATTTAAGGACTGAGGTGTTCTCTGTGGAAACTGTCTTTGCTGTTGTGGCTGCGGCTGTTGCTCCGGCTGCTGCTGTATTTGTGGTTGCTGTTGCACAGGGTGTGGCGTTGGCTGATTTGTTTGTGAGGGCTGAATCTGGGGAGGAACTGGGCCTTGGCTTGGAGTGTTTGATGCACTCAGCCTTTCCAGTAGCTCCTTCTTTCTGACCCCAGCCTGCATCTGTCGTCTCATCTCCTTCCTCTTCAGTATCTCCTCTCTCAGACGCTTTTGCTCCTCAATCTTCATACGGTACTGACGTGTCTCCTCGTCTTCATCAGGATCCTATTTCAAAAAACACAAGCTGACAATATCATTGTCTGTCCGAAGACTGGAATACAAATCCAAGTACCACACCGCTTCCTACCTGGACCATATTACTCAGTGTGACTCAGATGTAATCAAACACAAAGCCCAAGAGAAAAAAAACAATCGTATTGATCCGTCCTTTCCAATGAATCAAGGCTGCTGTCATTAATAACCTTATGATTGGGCTTTTAATAAATGAGAGTTCTTTTCAGCACACTAATAAGCTCAGCTGAGCTTACGTTTTCTAGGTCACTGAATTGAGCCGAGATAAAACTATGAAAATAACACAGCTCACAGTAGCGTTTCAGTGGAATAGATAATAAAAACATAAGTGGTTAAATAAAATATTTGTCAGAAAAGGACTAGTCATTTGCTGTTAAAAGGCTGACCTGTGGTGCTGTGCCCGTTGGTGTGCTTGAGAGCTCCTTGCGAACCACTGTCCTGCCCGCTCCCCCAGGCTGTGATGCTGTCTTGGCAGCAACTTGGCCTCGTCCTCTGCCACCGCCAGGCACCGGCTGAGTGTTCTGCCCGGGACGCACCCCCTGTGTTGCCCTGGCAACAGGCCTGACGTTGCCGGCAGAGGTGGCGGGGCGGGCACTGTTCATGTTTGTGTTGCCAGGTGCTACAGGGACCTCCCGTAGGTTGCTGTTGCGTTGGGGTGGATTTTGCATTTGCTTGGAGATCGGTGTGTTCTAAACAAAAGGGCAGATTTTATTCATTTTGAATTTCATTGACAATTAATGCTGTCATACATCACATTTATTTATTTCCTTTTCCATGAGATGATATTTATTGAAGAGGGTGTGGTTAAAAAAAATATAGCTGTATAGAACAGGTCCCATGAGCATGTCTTTCATTAGTTTATACAGATTAGCAAATAAATTAATCTCTCACCATTCTTTGCCTGTTTGCCATGTTGCGCAGTTGGGGGTTCTGAGGGCGGGGAGTCATCTGCCTAGGGCTACCATGTGCCTGCTGTGGATGGAAGGGAATCTGGTCGTGGTGCATCATGGGACGAGGTTCATTGAGATTTACTGGTTGCTGATGATGGTGCTGCTGCTGATGCTGTTGGTGCATGGGCTGATGGGGTGGCAGTGGGTCATGATGGGGAAGCTGAAAAACAGAGGGACCATGCATCAAACTCATTAAAAAACATTAATTATGAGAAAAAACATGCCATATACATTAAAGTCAGCGCAATCGGAATTTAGTGTCACACATGTTATGTTAAAAAGGCAGCACCTGTATAAGCTAATATTTCTGAGCAGCGGATCAGAGCATTTTCTCCATGCAATTAACCCCCATGTAGTGTCCTCATGTAGCCACACAGTAATACAAGCATTAAACACTCACTAGAGGGAGCTGTTGTCTATGTCTCTTGACAAAACATTGAGACGCCAAATAAACATGAGTCTTTTTCCAAAGGCACTGGCAGAGAATATTGTCACTGGTCTTGTTCAGTTGTGTGTACAGTATTCCTGCAGCACCATTTCAACAGTGCAGAAGAAAGCCAAGCAAATTCATAAACACACACTTACATTTATCATATTTGTATACACACACAAAACACACACAAACACAGAAGAGAAAGTGTGCGAATTGCTTGTTGGAAACGTGTACAAGAATTATGACCAGATTCAAGATGACTGAAGAAAAAAGGTAAAAACATAAAACGACATTTGGCCAAACCCATTTCATAATAAGTAAACACATAGCCCCCAACATAAATACACAGACATACAGTGTATTGGATATTATTAAAAAAAAAAAATCACTTACTCTTAGTCGTACCTGCATCCCGAACTGAACCTGTGGAGGAGGGAAAAGGTTCCGCGGTTGACCAAACGGCTGGCGAGGGCCCATAAAGTGCCTGGGCTGGTTGGGAGGGCCTCCTTGTTGATTCAAGCCGACCATACCCTGGTGACCTTGGTGTGGAGGGAGGTGGGCTCTAGGGGGTTCTCTCTGAAACAATCCTAGCGGGTCCTGGCCCGGCTGGTTGAAAGCGGGTCCTGGTGGGCCAAAGCCCATGTGCCCCTGGCTGGGCAGCTGCTGGTGGAGGTTGTTGTTGTTCATCAGAGGACTAGGGCTCTGATGATCAAACATGTGCTGCCCGGGAAACCGTGTTGACTCTGAACGTTCTGAGGAAGACCAAACAGAGATGTCAGTTTTTTGCAGTGTGAGCCAATTTCAATACATCAATTATTCCATCTCCAAATGTATAGTGGCAAGAGAAACAAAAACAGACAGCTCTATCAACGTAACCAGGTAAACAACTATGTGGGTTGTATTAAATTCTGCATTAAACCATGGAACAGGAAATCACAAATGTATATGTTTAATGCAGTTTTCTGGGGCTCATTCTGATGTTTATACATACACATGCATATAACATGAGAATTGCTAATAGAGCAGCACCAGAAACCTAGGAGCATACCCTGTAGGTATACTGCCAGAGGTGATGTTGAATAGGGTTAAATATGCTAAGAAACCTTTGCAACCCTTGTCAAGGCTGGGTGTGAGACTCACCTCCCATAAAGAGGGGTTCTCTGTCCTGAGGGCCTTGAGGTGGCTGGTTCCTAAAGGGCTCCATGTGAGGAGAGGGCCGCTGGGGTTGACCAAAATTACCAGACATGTGCTGCTGGAAATCTCCCGGTCCCTGTGAAAACAAGACTCATGAATTATATAGCTTACTGGGAACTCAATAATCAAACAAATTAAACTAATGAAAATGAGAACTTGTTGTCAAACATTGAATTGGGTAGAGTGCTTGTAACTGAAGAGCAAAGGTCATTATAAATGATGCAGAATCTTGACTTGCAAGCATCAATATGTATGCTGATATAAAGCAACCCTTCAGCATGAATTTGCAAGCAAACCTGTATTAATTCAACTGGAGGCTTTGTTGATAAAGCCCCCAACAGCCAGGCTCTAACGAGGAAAGGGCATTTCAGATGGGGATAAGTGCCCTCATCTTTGTTTCAACCATTTTGCATCTTCAACAGCTTTTTACTCTTTGCATGCATGCTACTCCCTGCATCTATCTTTCAAGGAAAACTAGATAACAACCCTTTAATCCCTCCTTGGAATTCGAATCTCCCTCATAACTGTCTCCTTTATTCTTTTAAACATCCATCTCTGTTGAAAAATTAACCTGCTATTCAACACGTGGCACTTCCACAAATGGGCTTCTTGCCTCCTCCAAGCCTATTGTAAATTACTTAAGATGCTATCAAGGCTTAATCCATCTTTATTCCACTGCTGCATGGCGGTATTTAGAGAGGAGAGGCGTTGGAAAGCTAGAAGGCCAGAGTTCCAAAAACTTGCTTAATAGAAAGTTAATCAAAGGGGCTTACAAAGACAGGATCACAATGAGGGCACTATCATTCTGTTTTAAAAGGTCAAACAGACAGGTTTGCACAATGAGGACTCTGGTGTCCATATAATACCTATCAAATAGCACAGCTCATCCTCTCACATCTAATCCGTGATAAACAGGCTGCAGGGTGTAACTGATGCAAGGACAGCTCTCAGAGACGAGGGGATAACTAGGTTAATACAGCAAAGAAGAGCCAATTGTCAAAGTATTAATAAAGAATTAAATGTTGACTTTAAAAAGATGTTTTGGTTTAAGATTTCACATCGATTTCTTACATCAAGCACCATTACACTAATAATTACAAAAGAGGAAATGATCATTTCCACTTCTCATATGTGATTATTCACTTAATGCATTAGTCCATCATAGTAGGCAATATAAATTTAATCAAATTAAAATAATAAATAGTTTACATAGAATCTATTTTGTATTCCATTTGGAATTATGTACTTGACAAAGACTTTTTCAGATTTTTTTTAAAACCATTGTGAAATTTTTCCAGTTTTCTTCAATTAAGCAGGTAAGAAAATATTAATGTATTAAATATAAAATACTGGAAACACTGTTCAGCCATAATGGCGACAACAAAATAAATATAATGTAAATAAAATTATACTAACAGTATTATTATATTTATTATAAGAGTAAACTGGTTGGGCTGTAAAGGTGATGAATGAGGTTGCTGGTGTCTGAGTCTGCTATGTTTGGTACGTACTGTCTTTGACTTTTCATATCCAAACCATGTGCATGTTACAGATGTAGTAACACCCTCTCATATTGTGTTGCTGTTGTTTTCATGCAAATGTTCTGCCTGTATCCGTACCATGTGGAAAAATGTTTAATGTAGCCTGAATGATGAAAAAATTGGCCAAGAACACTGTTGTACAGTGTGTTATAGGCAATACAAGGAAGCTAACATATATACTGTCAAAGTACACTAAATATTATTGTATGTAAAATCGTTGTTAATCTGACTATATCGCCACGTTATGGGACTTTCAACTATTTTCATATTATCAAGTAAACCAATCAGTTGTTCCAGAAAGTGATCTATAGATACATACATAAAAATACCCTCTCCTTGGTAGGATCTTAATTTGGTTCAGACTGAATATTACTATCCCAGCAGATTAAATATTCTAATAACCTTAATTGGTACTGAGATTAATATTTCAAAACCAGTCTTCACCAGGAAAAATGTAATGCCATGATACTAGAGGCTATGACCCCCACTAGCGCAGCCTTTTAACAATTAAATTTGATGGGATGATAATGTATGATAATCATGAGTAATCAGGTGCCCATTGGTAAATGGAATGTTGCCGGTTGGAATGTCACCTGCATTTCAAATGGTGTCCTTGGCAACAGCAGCCTAAATGCGATTGACAGCTGGGGAATCCAACATTATGCTGTTCATCAGCCCAGTTGTCTGCATACCCTTCCAACCCCACTTTCGACTGTCTGATAAGAGACAAAACACCTTCGCTTCTATTACTCTATCAGTATCTACAACAATCACAGACCTCAGGGAACAGGAATTGCCCGACACTGGCACTGAAGGTGGAACAAGTAAATAAAAACCTACATCATGACAAAGATTGACTCCTGTTTGAAAGCCCATCTCATTTGGCATCAGACTTGTAAATCCACATGAATTCAATTGGCTGCAGCTATTTTCCATTGATTCATTTGCATAAATCCATATAAAATGCACTTTTCAGGATGATGTCAGTTAGTATCAGCACCACCTGATGCCTGGGCATCATTAACTAGAAGGATTGAATAACTTAAGGCACTTTCGCTGACTTGCTGGTGAACCGTTTCCTCTCAATTCAGTAATTACTTTAAAAGGTATTTCTGTCATGTCTTGGATGGGTTCTTTGTGAGTGAAATAAAGGACCTTTTCTTACAGGAAATAACTGACTTACAATCCCTTTTCTCTGACGTGAAATTTGGCCTTCAAAATATATGGTGAAAAAGGCAAGAGGCTCACGCCGTTCCATCCAACCCACACCATGTTTCATAAATTCAAATACCGTTCAAAAAAGGTCTATGTGCCTTTGGGACACAAACTTGCAGAGAGTGAATTTTAACTGGCAGTATATCCTGGTTTCACAATTCCATTATGTGCCAAACCGGCTCGTCTGAGCCCCAGCCCATCCATGAAAAGTTGTTAACCGAGTCCCGCCACTGCAACCCTGACCTCCACAAGTCTACTGCCTAAAGCCCCTATCACGCATTTGCACTTGTGCAGCCAGAATCATATCAATGTTTACAGATTCGCTTAAACAGTATTTGGCCTGGGTGGGCAGTCTAATTGCCACAATGATAGTGCCCTCACAAAAAGGGACGCTAACCGTGCGGAGACAGAGAGAAAGTGAGGCAAAAGGGGAGGGAGAAGAGGAGCAGCTGCTACTCACAGGGAACCTCGGAGGACCCACAGCAGGTCTGGGCTGGCTCTGAGCAGGAGGCATCAAGGGCACTGCAATGAGAGAGAGTGAGAGAGAGACAGAGGAAGAGAAGGGGGGGTATCGGGAGGGGGAGGGGGAAATGAAAATGAGGGGCAGTAGGCAGCGAGGGTGATGAAAGTAGAAGAGAAGAGACCATTAGTCACCTCTGTGGAATGGCTGTTACCCTCCTCACATCTTCACAAACAGAAGCTTCGGGTAATCCTAGTTATGAGGATAATGTTCCAAAATGAAAAATTATACACATTCTACATATGACAATAATCTAAATAGCAGTGTAATTTTGATGAAACTGAATGGTATTATCCCAAGAGATTATAGTATTTAAATAACTTTAACTGGAATAACATTAGCTACTTGACAGTCATTTAGCAACATGGATTGCCTCTAAATAAAGGTTACTATGTATAAAACTGGAAAACATTCAATTTGAGTGTATTACTTGAAATAAATAAATAAATACACACTGACATATATACAAACGCATTCATGCACACTTAATCATAACCAGAGGCAATCCCTGATCTTCCTGAACTTCCCTTCAGAAGCAAAACCTAAACCCACACATATACACTTGGACACCGTGACACACACAACCTGTGCACTAACATGCTTTACTAACAAAATTTCAATCTTGGCCTGGACAGACAGGCCAGATAAACCCATCTTTGGGAATGAAATGGTGATGCTGCCAGAAAAAAAAATTGAGGATAAACCCATTACAAGCTGAGAGCGCTATTCACTTGTCATTCAACGGCACAACAGAATGATATTCCAATCCAGTCACCTTTCAGGATAGTAGGAGGATGAATGCCAGTAGAAGAAAAAAAAAAACCAACAGTATGCACCTCAACTGAGCTCCCTAACGCTAGTGAACTAAAGCTGTATGATTCTGGATAAAATGAGAATGACTGTTTCTTAGGCATAATAGACGCCATAAATCCATAATGATTTTACAGGTGCCAATTGATATATATACGTAAAAAGACAGAGGCACACAGGGGTGATGGCAACAAGAAAGTGACGTTCAAATTAAAAAAGGAAAACTTGATCGACTAATCTACTCATACGATAATGGTTAAAAGTCAGTTACTGCCTACACAAACCAGCAAATCATGGGCTGCCTCTACTTTAAATGCTACTAACATTTTTATCCAGAGGTGGTGCTGGATTAATTTATTTCCCTCAAAAAAAATCCTCAATTTAGTACCAATTTAGATTCATATTTTTGCTTTTGTGGTTTCTCCAGAACTTTCTTAAGCCATTCTATTTCTATTACACATATTTGATGCAGCACAGTTCTGTCATTTGTTGATGCAGCTTCGGGACATAATTAAGAACTTAGTTTGGAGGAACAGATCTCCTTGGCAATGTATAAGTGGCGGCATTGTTGTAAATGATGAATGAGATTGATTTTGCTTCACATCACATCTATTTTCAAAGTTTTATTATTAGAAATTGCGCATGTCTAGAACAACAAACACTGGAGAAAACAACCTGAAATCCTCATAATGTTCCCACCTTAACTCATCATAGATTGTTGTACATACCTTGTACAGATGACGACACTGGACCTCTGAAATGTGGGTTAATGTGGATGTTTTTGGGCTGCGGAGGCTGCTGCTGCTGGTGATGCGGGGGGAAGTTGGGTGGCGGGGAGCTCATCATTCGTGGCGGTGGCTCCATCTGGGGCCGCAACGGTGGTGAGCGGTGAGCCATGTGTGGAGGGATGAGGGGCTGAAGGGGCTGAAGGGGCTGCTGGGCCAGCGAGCGTCCATGGTCTTGGAAGGGAGGAGGCCCTCTTGGACGAGAGGGGTGGTGCTGCTGGGACTGCAGTTGCTGCTGATGAGGAGGAGGCATTCGGGAAGACTGGTGCTAATTGGGAAGAGATGGGGAAATGGAGAGGAGGGAAAACCAAAACAACCCGTCAAAACCCATTTCTTTCTGAAAAGAATCTGAAGTCTTTGCTTGCAGTCATGCACTGAAGCACCAATAAGTTAGTTTAATAGTAAGACTGAAGATGGCATTGTAAAGAAATGTAGTGCTACACTCTTTGGTAGAAGAGTATAATGAAAACCTTAAGTAGTATTGACTCTTAACATCATATAAGTATTTAGTGCAGCATTTCAAAATGGTCCTGACTTTGAAAAAGACACATCCTACTTAAAACAGGTCATGATCATAAAAAATAGTTCAGAATACCATTAACCTTCCCCTGAATTGCTGAGGATCACAACTCTGGCTCGTTTTATTTTGTTTATATGTTTAAAGTGACTTTTTCTCCTAAAGACCTTCAGATTCCTGGTATCAATTGATGTGCTATGTAAACTTAAGGATTAAATGCTTGAAGTGATATGTAATAATAAAAGCCCACAAGAAGCTAAATCCTGGGTAAAGAACAAATTTAATTTTGTATAATACTGTCTAAATGGGCTACTGCCAAGCGACTTATTCTAATCCATATATCAACATTGATAAGGGGAGTGGAGGAGTGATTTTGATTGACTTTTCATGAGCACACAAAGATAGATGTGGAGCAACGCAACACCGTATGCACATCAGGTACATTTTTGCTGCATCTGTGACAAATACGAGAAGGTATAAATCACCTTATCCAGCAAAGCACTCCTCTTTAGCAACTTTTTAGGAGGAGTTGTTGAGGATCAAGTGATGAGTTACTCCATTTAGAGAGATGATCTCATTAAATGTTGTCAAGAGGATGACTGTACAAATGTTTACCATGCCCATGTTTCCCATCAAAGGAGGCCTATGGTCGTTTATTCTTCCTCTGTTTCCTCTGAATTCTGGGAATCCGAAACCTGGAAAGCCACCTCTTCCTCTGCCTCCTCGTCCTCCTCCTCCTCCTCTCCCTCGGCCTCCATAGCGGTTTTGTCTCTTCTGACGTTCTTGTTCCTCATACTCCTTGAGATCTGCTTTGGCCTTTTCTGACAGTTCTAATTGGGAATGAAACAGGAAACCTTGTAATTTACATAAACCCTTCAAACATTTAAATGTGGTGGTGTTTCTGAATTCAAGTTCAATTATGCTCTGCAGGAATAAAACATACCGAGTGTTTCAGGAATGTTCCTCCTTTTACCAGCCGCATCGGCCAAACGCACAACAACCCCATCCTTTCTTTCAGATTTGAACCTCATGCGACCAGACTCTTCATCTTCCTCATCCTCCTCATCTGATTCTTCCTTTGCTTCTTCAGCAAGCACAGCTTCATTTTCAACCTGAGGACATATTGTTGATGTTCATTAGTAATGATCTTTCTGTACCCCCCTCTATTGCACCTCAACAGCAAATTCTGAATAAATTCAACCACTAAAAACTAGAAGGTGTCATTTAAACATCACAGCATACCTCCTCTGTGTGGCATACCTGAGAGCCCTCAGCGGTGTCTTCCTCCTCATCTTCCTGCTGCTCTACCCCCAACAACTCCTCCTCCTCAGGGGCCTCCTCGTGTTGGACTCCATGTTCATCTAGGGGTTCATCATTATAGGTGGTCGAGTATTCATCATCCTTTAAAGACCATCCGAGAAAATACGTATTGATTTGTGAAAGTGGTGAAACGCACCAATAAGAATCAGTAACATGCATTTCATCAATGGAATTCCAAGCAGTTTATTGTCCAAGAGCGGGTAGAAAGAAAATTAATCTTTATGGAAAAATGAAATAAAACCATACGGCAAAGTGGCAAAATGTTATGGAGAGGATTTTGGGGAGGCACCATGTCTCC
>JAPQRQ010047679.1:0-20830 GCA_037367365.1 Apogon talboti | reverse complement strand
GTAACTTGTTTCTGATTTCTGGTTTTCAGTCACAAGACTGCAAATGTTTGTCCACATTTTGTGGTTTTCTTTAAAAGCCTGTAATTTTCTTGTTTGCCCTTACACGTTGTTGTCATTCCTTGTAGCGGAACAACAACTGGCAAGTATTATGAGTACCGTATTTTTCGGACTATAAGTCGCTCCAGAGTATAAGTCACATCAGTCAAAAAAAATGCGTCATGAGGAAGAAAAAAACATAGATAAGTCGCACTGGACTATAAGTCACATTTTTTTGGGAAATTTATTTTACAAAATCCAAGACCAAAAACGGACATTTCATCTGGAAAGGTAAGTTATAATAATAACAATAGAATAAAGAACTACAGGCTGAATAGGTGTCCGGTATGTTAACGGAACACATTAACAGTTATTCAGCTACACAATAGCATAAAGAACAGACCTGGGAGGCTGAATAGGCAGAATTAAATTAACAAGCTCGTGAGTCCAACAAGCAAGTTACCGGTAAGCAAGTTTACCAAACTCTCGATCTCATTCCACATCATTGAATCCATTGAATTCTTCATCCTCGGTGTCACTTTTGAACAACTCCACCTCCGGAGAAAGATGAAGCGCCGCCTCCTCTTCTGCGGGCCTGTCGTCAGACTCAGCATCAGTTCCAGTAGTAGCACATACCAGTAGTTGTCACAAGCCTAGAGCGCCCTCTCGTGGCTGCAGGTAACACTTACTCCTTGGTCATGTCGGTCAGTGTGAATTAACATTTAAGAAGTGAATTAACATTTAAGAACGTGTGAAATTCTATATTTTAATATATATAAGTTGCACCTGAGTATAAGTCGCAGGACCAGCCAAACTATGGGAAAAAAAGTGCGACTTATAGTCCGGAAAATACAGTACATCCTTTTCCTGTTCATACATACATTTTCCTGGAAACATTTTTACATTGCACATTCTCAACATAGGAGCAGAAATTAGGACTGACCAGAATGCCTTTAAAGATTTGTTCTGTTGACAATAAATGTAATTCTTGTGATAGTTGTTAAAAGTGATAGTTTTGAGTGTTAAAGCTCTTATTTAAAATAACCATCAGTGACACTGTGGCAGTAACAAATGACAGGCTGCTAATTATTATGACTAAACTTGCAAGATGCCTCAGAAAAGTCAAGCCTCTGGAAGTATCCAAAAGAAAACTGATGATCACAGTAAAGAAGGAACTGGCAGACTTTTTGAAAGGCAGGTCAAAACCTGATCCTAGTCCCCTTGGGTGGGGGAGACGAAATGCAGACTGTTATCTGTGTTAAACAACTGTTGCAAAGTTGTCTGCTTTGCACCCTTTGTCTACTCAACCCCTTTAGATTTTTACTCTAAACAAAACTGCAACTGTCTTGTGTCCAAAGAATGTCAACTTATGGATTTTTCTGTCATGCAATTTAAGCAGGAGGCCCATGTCAAAGTTCCAGGCAGGTTACACCCCCCCAAACCTCACTTTTATGTAGTAGATTTTTACAAAATGTTTCGTGACTAATAATAGAAGGTTGTGGTCATAACATGAAGCCCTCTTTTATTTTTTTCTAGGGATGCACTGATCTGACTTTTTCAGTTCCGATGCCGATATCGATGCTGGCGTATCTGTCCATAACAATCTGATATTGTTGATTTAAGAATTTACAAGCCTTACCTGGTGCAATGTTTCCTGTGGAACTGATCTCTTGGTGTGGCAGTGTGTCATCCAGGGGGTGGGGGTGTGTGTGCGCGGGTCGGCTGTCCGGTTTCTCTCCTACTTATTCAATAAGTACGCTTACTCAGTGTAGAAAAAAATCCCTTCACGCACTGATCTTCCGATTACCTCAGAAGGGTGCAGTGTCACGTACAGTTTCTGTAAGTTTATTACACCAATATTTATGCCACACATAGAACCTGTGGTTCCCCACGGGTCAACACGCTAGTTATTTTTACCCCCATTAACTGTGTAGTTTTGAATATCCAAATAAAGTGAAATTTACTATAGTAAATGATAAATAAACCAGGTAAATTCAGTACAACAGGTCTCACTACAGGATCACTACCGGATGTTTACATGGAAAAGAATGCGGTTGTGCGTGCCTGACGGTTTGGAGCAGGTGCATAATTCTTACAGGGTAAAAATTGTACAGCGGCATGGAGTGCTCGTGGCTTCTTATTGAAAATAGTAGGCCTATTTTATATTATACATATGTATAATAAGTCTAATGCTACAGTGATGATTTTTTTTGTATCAAATGTATGGTGTGGCGGCAAGGATTTTGCCGTTGCGGTGTGCCACACCAAAACCTTACCAGTGGAAACGCTGCTGGTGTGGTAAGGCTGAAATACCTCCAAATCACAGGCCTCTTAGTTTACTCCATGTCTGTGTTTGCAACTCCACTCAATTCTCAGCAGGCATGACATAGGCCGTGTTGCAAAAATTTAAAGGATCGGTCTTCTGGATCGGTTGCTTTTAGCGATCCCCGATCCAGCTAAAATGTTGATATCGGGGCCGATATCCGATCCTAATATCAGATCAGTGCAACCCTAATTTTTTCCATCTCTTAATAAAAACAAGAAATGATCAGCTATATAAAAGAAGAACTGTGTCTATGCTTTCAGGGATTCTGTGTGTGGCAGACCAGTGTCACGGCCTGAGAGAACTAGCCCTCAACTACCATCTCTTGAGCGATGAACTGCTGTTGGCCCTCTCCTCTGAGAAACACGTCCACCTGGAACACCTGCGTATCGATGTGGTGAGCGAGAACCCGGGCCAGCACTTCCACACCATCAAGAAGAGCAGCTGGGACGCGATGGTGCGGCACTCGCCCAAATTCAACCTGGTCATGTACTTCTTCCTGTACGAGGACGAGTTCGGCCCTTTTTTTAATGAGGAAATCCCTGTCACGCACCTCTACTTCGGCCGCTCTGTTAGCAAGGAGGTGCTGGGCCGGGTGGGCCTCCATTGCCCCCGTCTGGTGGAGCTGGTGGTGTGTGCAAATGGCCTGCGTCCCTTGGATGAGGAGCTGATCCGCATCGCTAAACACTGCACCCAGCTGTCGGCCATTGGCCTGGGAGAGTGCGAGGTTTCCTGCAGTGCTTTTGTGGAGTTTGTGAAGATGTGCGGCCGTCGGCTCTCTCAGCTGTCCATCATGGAGGAGGTGCTGATTCCAGATCACAAATACTCCCTGGATGAGATCCACTGGGAGGTTTCTAAGCACTTGGGCCGGGTCTGGTTTCCAGACATGATGCCAACCTGGTAAAGGCAAGCCAGAGGGGTTTCATGTTTGTGAAGTACAACATTGACGCCCTCCATGTTGGCATTAAATGTTCAGCAGTAGCAGAAGATTTTTTGTCAAAATGGTGAAAAGACACTTGCTGAATTCCTCTATGTAGTGGGTGAGGTATGTAATATGGCACCTGACTACTGCACAATGCTGTCGTGTCATGCAGATGCCACAGAAATCTCTGCCTGTTAACTAAATGGAATCATGCTTCGCCTAATCCTGTGACCGAACCCACCCGGCTGGTGGCTCCGTGCATTGAACAATCAGATGAAGAAAGAGGACTTAAAAAGTAATGTTTTTACAGTTGCAAAGTGATCTCTACTGATGCTGTAGCCTGGTAATAATGATCTATATTATGAGAGATGTCAGTAAATAAGTCTGTGCGTGCGTGTGTGTGTGTGTGTGTGTGTGTGTGGGGGGGGTGGTGACTGTTTTTGTGTTTTTCAGCGGTGTAGAATAATTTGGGATAATTAGGTGCATAATGGCATGTTACACTACCACTTGGCCTACCTAAATCCAGTCTGGGATAGCAGCTCTGCACTCTGTAACACATTGTGGCATTATTTGTGCATATTATGTGACAGACGGTGTTTTGTAAGGTGGAGCTGGGGGGGGGGGGGTCGTTTATTTAAAAAAGCATGGTTGTCTCCTACACCTCACTTCAGACTAGTTTAAAGTGAAAAGTAGTGTTGATTGCATCCGGCCTCTCCTTATTGGGGCTCTATCATGCTTTGGGGAAACAATGATACGATTCCAGGAGTTGTTTGTGTATAATGAAAATTAAAAGCTGGCTAGAACAGAAATGTGTATATAGGTCTTTCTATTTGTGATGTGAAGGTGTACAGTGTTGACTGATGTCATGGATTTTGATTTTCTCCAAGTTATGCAGATGGTTTCTTTTCCTGCATCACACTTAAATTGGCTTGACAAGTGAATTTCCTTTGTTTAAAGATGAAGGTCTCTGTACAGTGATAGATTTCCTAAGCACTTTACAAAAATACCAAATACAAAGCAGGACCTTCTGTTTAAGGGCACTTAATCCTCCTATCAACACAAAGATTTAGTGGTCTGTTTTGTCTTAGTTGCACCCAGTTTGAAATTATTATTTATACTGTACCTGGTTCTGATTTATTAGGACAGTACGTCATAGTAATAAGGGTATTCTTACTGAGGAAAAAAAAACAATCAAGAGAAACGATTCTGTGTATATATAGATAATGAACAGAAATGTCTGAATTTGAAGGTAGATAATGGTAAGTGTCCGGCCTTCGTGGTCAGGTTGTATCGTATTCATTCAACAATACTCTAGTCTTTGCAGCTTACGACAGTGCACGCTGGGAATGCAAAAGGCTTTTTGTTTCTCAGGTGCATTAAATAATTATATTGCCTATATAGGTTTCATTTGCATCTTCTGCTAATTTGCCTGTTGAAGCTCTTAAACCTTGGCTCTTTGTATTGAATATCTGCCCTCCTGTTAGCCCATGTTTGCTCTGTGTTGTGTCATCGCATAATACAAAAAAAAGAGAAAAAAACGAGAGAAAGCAGTATTCATTTTGTCATTACAAACACCGTCTCGGCAGCCGTCGTCCGTGCTCCCGTCCCAACATCCACTCGCTTCAGTTGAAAGAGATTTGGCAAGTCAGATGAGTGAAACAATCTTTTTCCTTTAAGAAGGAAGTCAATTGCATCTGTATATAAAACGCTGTGTGTTTGATTATTATGAATAGAAATGTACTTATTTCTGTATTTCACCCTCTGTCAGGGTTTGAAGTTTCTTTAACCAATGGCTCTTGTCTTTTATAAACCAGAGTGCGAGTTATCCTTTACTAGATGGATCTTTTTCATACTGTAGTCATTAGAGAAGATAAGCAGTGTAATTTATTGATATGGATACAGCTTTTGTAATTAATTTGTGTCTTTCGGTTATAGAAAAGAAGTAACCATTGTAACCTACAAGCAGATCAACAGCGAGCTTTTCTTTTGGAGGGGTTTGACACCTCCAGCTCTGTCCCGATTATTTTCTTACATACATAAGGTCCAAACGTTTCGACTCCACCACCACTAAACATTTAACTGAACAAAGCAAGAGAGGGTTTTCGCAAGCAAAAGTCAATTCAACCTCGAGCAAAATCGGACGGTTTATGACTACCCGCACACTCATTTCTGCAGGAAAAATAGTCAACACTCGTGGCTTTAATTGTGTTAAGGAGGATTTCATTTCCAGCAGGACAATGGCAGTAAAAACACAATGAAGCTGTAGCACAGAATGAGAAAGCACTGCAAGTGTAGATGCTTTCCCTCTAAGGTTACCAGGTTAACGATGGGGGAAGTAAAGCAAAAGACAGCGCACAACTTGGATAATTCTGCAAAAAGTGGCCAAAAATGAGCAAAAGTTAAATCATGACAGACTTGACTGTATTTATTATTAAAGTACATGCAATTGTTTTATTTAAATTTGGCCAAATGCATTTCATTGGTGGTGGACAAACTTTTGGACATTGCTGCATCTCTTTTAGGATCTGTATGTAATCTAATTTTGAGGTTTCATATTTCTGCAAGGCTCAGTTTCCTGTAATCCAGATCATATTAGATATTCACAGAACCGTAACGTAGACTACAACTGAAACTTATTAGTATAATTGGATAGAACTATTGTAGTCTATTGATAGTACCGGTCTTTTATCACCTGAAGTAGGCGCCTGCTCGTGTACAGTAACATATCTCCTGATTAGGTTTCAGAGTTTGTACAGTGCATTAGACCATTGCCATAACAGCAGCTCTAAAGTTAAACTCCTTTTATTGATTGAACATGGGAAAGCAGTAACTAAATACTGAATCTGTAAAAAAAAGGTTATTTTCTGGCTTTTATTTGGAAATCCAGAAAATTTCACAAACACAAAGAGGGAAGGATATTTACTTTTCATCCTTATGCATCTTTGTCTGATTTACTCAAAGCCAGTCATTGTTATTTGGAGTAAACTGGTGTTGTCCTTTAGTTTTGCTTCTGTATGGGCAATTCTTTGTCTACTTTGCTTTTCTGGTCACTTGTCTTCAGATTCAAATTATTGTTTTGGACATGTGATCTTATACTGGTAATAAAAGGTTGTGAATGTATTCTTGGTGTCTGTCATTGAAACGCTGCAATACATCACGATGCACACAAACACACTTTAATTAAAAATGTTAAGGTAAAAAAAAATTATACTTATGTACATTTTTCAAGCTGTAAACGTCTTGGGTCATAGCATTTTGGTGTAACGGCATTAATGTCATCCATGTAGCTTTGTGTTAAGTTATTATAGAGCCTATATTTGTTCCCAGTATGTCTAGAAATGCAAGTAGGAGCTCAGAACAGGATTATCAGTGATTTAGAGAAAAGGGATCTCATGTACAGTCCAGGTACTAGCTGGTTATAAAACATTAAGTGCAGAATGGGTTAAAAAGTAACTGAGAATTCCAGAACAGCCACAAAAATGGACCTTGAAATGTTGAAAAGTGGATTGTGAAAAATATTCTCTTAAATTAATAAAGCAAAAATGACATTCATTAGTTTCCCTGTAACCCATAAAGACCCAAACAGCCACTGGTGACCAAAGTCTAATGTTTAATACTGTACCTGTTCATCCACTCATCCTATCAATACATGTCTATAATTGGTGTAAAATGCAGATTGTCATCTTTTCATGGTCGTCAGATATGGCCCATTTGGACGTTCAGAGGCTCCGTGGTTACCATGGAAACACCGTCATCTTCTACAACATTGATTCAACAGTAAAACCCATGGAGTTGGATCAATGACAGTGGATGGAGATGCCTGTTTTTATGTTCAGTTATGGATATATTTGCTGAAAAAGTCACCTTTTCTTCAGTTTTCTCTTGTAAAATAATAACCTTTGAATTTACTCTGAATTTTAACCTCCTAGGACCCACTGTCCACGTATGAGGACAAGAAATTCACAGCTTTATACAAGAAAAAAAAGAAACAACTGTCCACTGCAAATGACATACCATGATTTTTTTTAAGAATGCATCTGAAAACTGTTGCATCATGATGTTTCCAATATAAGCAATTATTTAATTAAAAAAAAGCCAAAACTCAAAAACCTGTGGGGCTCCTGGGTCTGAGGAGGTTAATGAACATATACCCATTTTAACTTTAAAACGGCACTAAATCACTGAAATAAGCAAGCGATATGGAAACACCAAGTGTATCAGCCTTAAACTCGGCTTTGTCTCACGAGAGCAAGAGATGGGAGACGCGGGGACGCGTGTCAGCCAATCAGTGTACAGACCACCGACGCCTCCGCGATGTATTGAGACCGCGATTGCTGAGACGGCGAAGTGTGAGGGTTCACTGTACATGATCAGTGAATTAAATATAGGGGAAAATATATGATTTTTCACTGACATGCAAAATACAGAATAGATGTCATAAATCACTTAAAGGCTAAATTGAAAGAAAAATGTATTTGGGCACTGCCACAAAAGTAGCTCTGGGTCTTTATGGGTTAACTTTGAGGATTTCCAATTGTATTACTGACACTGCTCTTAAATTGTGATCTTTGCTGGAACATTAAGGCAAAGGCACTTCTTCATATGTAATCTGCACATAAGGAGGTTTCATTGGCAGATGCCAGTATTCAAAGTTGTAGTAAAGGTAGAAACTTTTTTCCAACACGACCTTTTCATAAGCCTCCAACAAACTAAGCGCCAAGTCTGTGAACGACTGGTGAGGTCTGAACGGGTGGTAAAATTTGCGGATGTCCATCGCCAGGTTCTTGAGAGCAGGCTGTCCGAATATGGCGCTGTCGTTTCCCAGATACGTGGGCTCTCCGCTGTACAAGTAGATCTTTGTGTAGTTGGTTTGTGTTCGGCTGGATAGTTTGGCTCCCAGTTCAGCCAGTTTCCTGTATGTGCGGTGGACAAACTGGGAGCAGTCATAAGACTCAAACCACACTGTGGCGTTAGGGCTGGGCTCAGAGCGAACGGTCCAGGTCTCGTAGTAGATCCCAGTCTGGTTGTCGTCCTGGACCCACTGGGCCATGTCATTAAACTGAGTCCCTACAAAAAGAAACATTTTATTACCAGTTGAACAAAACCGCAAGTCGCACTTAAATCATTTTATAATATCTAGTGTGTTTATTTCTTGGACATGGAAACAGCCCAGAATAACTTTTTTTTTTTGTTCTTTTTATACCACGTCTGCCTCAAGAGTGTTTGTTCCTACTAAAGATGTACACATTTTAAAAACCAAAAAAACATGACAACATATTAACTGTTTAAAAAGGCTAGCTTCTACAAATATTGGAGCAGAACTGTGTACAATACAACTGACTGACTCTTATCATGATGAAGACTCATACCATCATCTGCCCACTTATAACTCACTGAAGAGCTTTTGGACAGCAGTGGAAATATTTAAATACTTAAGTAAAAGTACTAATACTGCATTGAAAATACTCCACTACAAGTTCCATATTTTTATAAGCATGAAAAAAGTATGAAAAGTAAGTAGGTCACTGTGCAATAAAACGGTTCCAGTCAGTTGTTGTGAGTCAATTTACTGTTGTATTTACATGCATGTTATTGTTTACTACTGTAAATGATTAAGGTTGAGCTGATTTTTAACTTTATTGGTAGACATTTTAATTATCAGCAATGGATTGTATTCTGTAAAATCATCGTAGTTTGTCCTGTGAGAACCATGTTACTTTAAAAAAAAGTCATCTTTTCATGATCTCAAGGCTGTTTTCAGCTTTAGCAATTCAATTTTACAGCTATTCAAAGAGGAGTTTCAGTACAGTTAGGTCAATTCTCTCAGTTCATAAAGGACACACTTCATCCTTCTATTTATCACATGTGGTTTTCACCGCATAGGAAGGGCATGAAATGTAAAATGAAAAGAAACCACAGCAAATTCAGAAAATGTAGTGGAATGAAACCAAAAATATTTGCTTCTAATATATAGAGTAAAAGTATCATAATATAATCAAAGACAGTACAAGTACCTCCTATGTTTACTTAAGTAAAAGTATTTAGTTACATTCCACTACTGTTTTGAACAACGTACAGTCTACAGCACAGATTTTTTTGTGTCTTTATATGGATCTGTAAAACAAATATGATTGCAGATTCTAAAACACAAATAAGTGCCTTCAGAAGTGAACTCTTACCGGTAATTTCTCCTACTTTCTCCAGTGTGCCATTTTGTGACCAGTGTATATCATCTATGCCTTCAAAAAAGCACGCAGCTCCCTGGTTGCACCAAAATGGTGCATAGATCTCGGGTCGAACATGAGGAAAGGTGCAGTTGCCCAGTTGAAACAGCTCATACCACTCCATGGTGTAGTTGGTCCCTGTGTCTGCACTACTGAACCCAACAGCATCATGCATGATATGCTGTGAACCAAGAGTGCACCGATTATGTATTGTTTATGGAGCAACAGTGTTAATGTGAAGGAAAAAATAAATCAGCTGCACTGGAATGGTTACGCTGCGAAAAATGTAAATATATGTGCAACAAGCTGGTATTCTTAATCTTTAAATGAAATAAAACATCAAACACCAGAAGTGATTTCAGGGGGATTCATGTACTTACTAATTTCCCCAGCACATCGCCAAACTTGAACTCCCACACAGGTGTTTGTAGTCGATAAACTGAGATGACGTCGCTGTCTCTCATGTAGGGTATTCGTCCATCAGGGTCACCCGTTGGACAGAAGGGGTAAAGGGCTTCACAGTAAGAGTCCACATCAGGCCGACGATCAAAGCGTCTGTTGGTAACATCAGAGAATCACTACAAACACCAAGAAGAGTTTAGGCCTAAAACACTCCTTATACAGTTGACCAGACTAGATATTATTATTATTATTATTATAGTAGTTATATAACAAGCATATCCAGGTTTCACAAATACAACATAAAATATCAATATAGGTTAATAGAAGAGCTGTAGCAATTATTCAATTACTCAATTCATTGTCAACTACTAAATTAATAATCAAGCATTTTCTAATCCAGTAGTCACTTCTTGTCATGTTTTCAAAAATATTAGTTCATAAGTAGAAATTCTAGCTTACTTATGATTTTTTTTTCCTTCTGTATCTTTGGATTGTAAACTAAACAGGATATCTGCAGATAAACTCTTGGAGTTAGGGTAAAAATAACCAATATTTTTTTATGAATATTGAACATTTCATAGAAACAAACATCTAATCGATTAAATAAGGAATGAAAAGATTAATCAAAAATTAAAATACTAGTTACTAATTGACTTGAGTTGTAACCAAAGTTGCTGGTTTGATGCCTTGATAGGAACGAGGAATAAAACATTGAATATAAAACCAATTGTTCCACAATTTAAAACAACAGTAAGTCACTTTTTTATGACAGACATATTAATACATCTCAGATGACAATATCTAGTACTTCAAGATAAAAATGAATAACTTTCATACACAGTCTTTGATTTTTTTCCCCTCAGAATAATTTCTTCTTTATTCGATCATTTACTAATTATCATTACATTTCGAGCCATATCTTTAGCTACTTAATGGTATTGTTACTCAGGATTCTTGGAGCTCAACCATTATATGAGGCAAAGACACAGCGAAAATTCTGAACCCCACAAATTCCAAAGTCACATGAACGCACCAGCTATATTTTGTGAAGCTGTCTCCATGTTCTCGCGTTTACAGATATTGTCTCATTTACCTCCTGAATACGAAACTGAACAATTCATATAATAAACTGATCAAACTTCCAGTTAATTGTCATATGTTTTTTTAAGATTCCACAACTGTCACATGACTTGTAAGTTGCAGAGCAGAAGCAGGGTGGTTGTGTTCAAGTTCCTACCTGTAGGGAACGGGCCACTCCTGCCGTCGGTGTCCATTATTCCTCAACTGTAATACGACATTAAAACACAGAAACAGTGTGAAACACAGAACAACCGTGTGAGTCATAGTAAAGCCTCTTAAACAGCCTGCAAAGCAGAAACTAGCACTGCAGCCACCCCATAGTCCCCTGTCTGAGTGCACTTCCGCATTACGGGTCACATGGTTTTATTGATGCTATAAAGTCACATGACAAGACAAAAAAGTTACTGCTGAAAACCGGAAGCAAAAATCTTTAAATATCTGCAAAGTCCTTCAGGCTTAGAATATTTAGTTATATGAAAAAAGTTTGGTACATTTCTCCCTACTGTTCCTCTAATATGTTTTTATTTTCTTTTTTGAGTTTGCTCTCATTAAATACGACTTTTTTTCTTTTTCTCTCAAAATATCTTACTTTTTACCTCCAGCATGGCCCTAATCTTTCTTTGTAATAAATATCTCAATAAGTATAATACTGTACATAGTAGCGTAGCATACTATGCTATTGTGAAGCAGTAGTAATCATAGTTGCCCACAAGGGGGCGCTAAAGCCCAAGTTAAACTGTTCATCACTCGGATTGGCGGCTCACTGCAGGAGAAGAAGAATCCCCTTCTGCTGTCAGATCACCATGCTCACCGTGCTACGCCACTGTGGTCGCAACTTGGTGACATTCAGGACTTTCCAGGCTGTGAATAGAAGTTACTACTCCACACAGATGGGTAAACGCGTGGCCGTGGTGTTGGCGGGCTGTGGGGTTTTTGACGGCAGTGAAATCCACGAGGCCTCCGCTGTTTTGGTTCACCTTAGCAGAGGAGGTGCAAGTGTAAGTTTTAGACACACTCATCTGTAAAACTGTGCTGCGTGTGTTTTGTGTGTGTTCATGGTGACGAGCTGGCCGTTATTTTTAGTAAACACCAGTATGACCGGAGATTAAGTCTGAGTTTGTCTTTTGCATAAAAAGAGGTTATCTTAAAGTTTATCTGAAACTGTCAGTCTCTGAAGGTAGAAGACGCTGCACAACACAGGTGTTTTAACCCTCTGTGTCCCAAATGGCCTTAAAGACTTTGCCCAATATGCTCTTTTTCATAAAAAAGAAACCAATTATACTATTTTATCAGCAGTAGAAAAGAACAGTAAATTTAATACAATAATGGAAACTCAATGGTGATATGTAACTAAGTACTGCACAAATGTGGGGCACTTCATACTTCTTTCTACTCTACTACATCTTGGAGGAAAATATAACTGCACTACATTTGTCTGGCAGATTTAGAGATTTTTCCAATGACAGTATTTCATCTCATTTCTGTTCACTGAAAACATTTAATTTCTTGACTATGAATGCAACAAACAAAAATTCTCCTCCTTAAGTTTAATTAATTCCTTAAAACCTTGGATTCACTGGTAAATGAAAATCCAAGAACTTTAAAACAGGGCTGTTTTTCTGAGCTGGTTAAAAAGATTATTTATGACATGTTTTCTCACAATAATCTTACATAATATGATGCATCGCTGTAGATTAGATCACCCAACAGTTTAAGTAGTTAAAAGAGCTCACCCTTAAACAAATTTAACAGTAACACCCAACATGCACATTAAGCCAGCAGACACACTATAGTGCACAATGACTACTTTTACTTTTCATACTTCAGCTACATTTTGCAGGTAATATTTTTATATATTTTCACTTAAGTAAGATTTGGAGTGTAAAATGGGTAGCTGCTGCAGAGCACTGGACTGCCTAGTTATTTTAATAAATTAATATTTGGAAAATGCAGTGTATGACTCAATAAGCTGACATAATATTGACTTAACGTTCTGTATGTGGGTTCTGTATGTGTATTACTATGTATATTGCCTACCTGGTGACTATTGTAATCAGAGAACTGAATATCATCAGTGTCATTACATGATAAAATATGCATCCTTAATCCATGGGCATGCAATTTTTGTCTTTTCCTTTAACTTACATGCTACTTATTTAAAGAATAAATTGATAAATAAAAGTGTAAAATAAGCCTTAGTTCTTAGTGAAACCATATGTGAACAACAGGACTCAGATATGCTTTGAATAAATACAGTTGTCCGTTGGCCTCTCATCCATCATCCTCTTGTTTGTAGGTGAACATGTTTGCCCCAAACATTGACCAGATGCATGTGGTGAATCACCTCAAAGGAGAAGCAGCTGAGGAGAAGAGGAACGTCTTGGTGGAGAGTGCCAGGCTGGCCCGTGGCAAGATCCAGGACCTGTCTGAACTCAGTGTTAAAGACCATGACGCTATTATATTCCCAGGTTTAGACACCCCCCCCGCCGAAAAAAAAAAAAATCTAACAGAACAGACAACTCATCATACATTAAAACATTTTAGCTTGAATTCACATTTGTCCTGATCAGGATTATAGGAGTTAATTGATTGTTGTTTTTGTAGGCGGCTTTGGGGCAGCAAAGAACCTGTGTACATGGGCGGTGCAGGGGAAGGACTGCTCTGTCAATGATGAGGTGAAGGCTGTACTGCAGGCGTTTCACAGCGAAGGCAAACCCATCGGCCTCTGCTGCATCTCACCAGTCCTCGCTGCCATGGTGTTTCCCGGATGTGAAATCACCCTCGGCCTTGAAAAGGACGAGAAGTATGTATCACATGCACATCTTCAACAGTAATTGTATTTACTACAGTTTTGTTTAATTCAGTAATCACCAGGCTATTTGCTTGGATCTGAGTATAGAGGGACTTTGCTAAAAATAAGTCGGCAGAAAATGAGCTGAAAATAGTCCTGTAACTTTATATCCTCAAATACAAGTAATGATTAGGGCCTTTATTTCCCTCACCTGCAGAACATCCCAGGCCTTTATTTGAAGGAGGCTTGTATTAGAGTCTGCCATTTAGTTCTAATTTCCTTTGTTTAGTAGAGTAGAAATGGCCATAATTAGTGTGAAGCCTCATTTTGATGTGCTGCCATTTACACTGTGAAATAAATAAATAAAAGTTATCCAGAGTTTCAATGAATATAATCTGTTCCTTGTTCAGTTAGGTTTTATTGTGCAAACGTCACTGAAAAAATAATACACACGCACCTGCAGTGACCGACACTGAATAATAACCCGTAAGAAGAGTAATGTAAAACAATAGTGTTGAAAATAGTAGGATTATTGGTTAAGTAAATTATATTAAATGTATAGATGGTGACATTGTGTATAACAGGCAGTACACTGTATGACAGACACCATATTCTTTTTTTTTTTTACTCGTTCTGCATTTAAGAACTGTTTTGTTCATGTCAATCTCACCCACGGCTTGTAACTGAGTCCTGGTTTTTATTTGCGGAAACACGGTTCATCCATCTTGTCCCGGTTGACTTGTTCACATGCTTTCTTGGACATGACTCGAACAATATGTTTTTTCAGATCTTAAAAGTTCCACTATTATTTTATCACAAAACAAAAAAGTACCTGCAGTAATAGGATTCACGTTGTGATAAATTGTAGTTTTCCATTGAACAAAATACTATTTCACATAACACAACATAATAGAAAAATGAGACATCTCAGACTGATGTGGTTTGACCCCTCAGGGCCACCGTATAGAGTCCATAGTAAGCGTTTATGTATGTTAGCACTCACTGCGGGTCGTCTTTCTCCCCTCAGGTATCCATATACTACTGACTCCGTTGCAGGTGTTACCGAGCTCGGGTGCAAGCATGTGAATAAGAACGTCAGCGAGAGCCACGTGGACGAAAAGAACAAACTGGTCACCACCTGTGCTTTCATGTGCGAGGGGCCGATTCATGAGATATTCGATGGGATTGGAGAGATGGTGAAGGACGTCCTGAAACTTGCTTAATTCATTGTTGCCAGCATTATGGTCGATCTCTGCTGTGCTGATGTACAGAAATAGGACAGTGATAGATTAACCTTGTGATTAAAAGCACTTCCAAACAGTAATGAAAAATATATAGATTTGTAGTAGTCATGTGCACAACATGGTCTGATTTTTCAGGTTAATTATTTTGTTCTTTTTAGTTCAGTTTTACTGGATCGTATTGGGAGGCAATGGAAGAAACATCAGATTGGAATTGTAAGAAAGAAACAGTGATGATATAAAAGGTAACTGCAATAAAACAATAAAAGCTCAGTTTCCATTTCTCTTTATTTCAGGCTCACATAGCTGAGGAGAAGAACACGTTAAAAAAAAAACAATTACAACATTGGGTATTATTACATAGTTTTCATGTACTTTGCAAAAATTTGTTATACCGAATACCTCGTAAAAAATGCTGAAAATGGAGCACCTCTTTGACTCTAAACAGTGTCTTGGTTGAGGTCCTTTTTTGATTGAATTCCAAGACACTAAAAAATGTTAAAATTTCTCCATTGTTACAGCACGGTCAAATTATACCTATAAAAACAGCTATACTTCAGCGCCTTTCAGCATCAAACCTTTATCAGGGATTCCAAAAATGCCTAGGAGTTTTTTGTTGTTTCATAATGTATAAAAACACTGACATGTACAGTTCACCTGTATAAATTATAGCTCCTCATTCAGGTTTCTTGCCATTCTTACATATGATCCCAAAGATGAGCATTCCTGCATCATCTCAATGTTTCCTATCGCATCAATCACTCCTTCCACTCCCTCTGAACTCAGCACCGTAGAAGCATTCGCCCTGAATTTCTCCACCAGGTCCTTGTGACTCAGCGGCCTCCTCCAGTGGCCGTAAAAGGTATCACACCTGGCCAAGAAACACTCCCCTCCACTGGTCTCTATCTCCACTTCACAGTACATCTCATCAAAGCTGGCTTTGTTATCGTCAGGGGTCTCCACTTTGACCTTCGACAGCAGTTCCTTCAGAGATGTCCTGTTTATTTGTGCCTCGTTGAAAGAAGCTACTGTCACTTTGTTGTCCAAGAGGGCGGAACAGGCGTTGAACTGAAACGAGTGCCTGGCCTGGTGCTCAGATGTGGGTAATGGGCAGTTGATGTACTTGGATGGTGGTACTTTAAGTCTAACGCACCTAATCTGGCTGAGGTCAAAGGTCATGACCGCTTCAAGGTTGGCCCGAGCTGCCAGCGCTGCATCCACAACCCAGTGCATCCCCAGATGAGCAGGGATGCGCTTGAAGGCCACATCCTGATCTTCCAGAATCCAGTTGAAGCCACCAGCAGTAGAATGGGACATCACATAAGGACTGTAGTCTTTGTAGTAAATCCCAAACCCACAGTCCATATCCAGAATGGCCGGGTTCCCTTCCAGTCCCATCTGAGCCAGTTGCGCAGCCTCCAGGCCTCTGCGAGCAGCGTTTCCTATGTGGAGAGGTTTGGTTTGTGTGGCAGTGTTTGCCAAAGGAGCCCCAGCAGAGGAGGCTGCCACAGCTAAAGCGTGACTACACTGCGCAGGAGACAGACCCAGGAGCTTAGCTGAGGCTGCAGCGCTACCCATCACCCCAACCACACTGGGAGGGTGGAATCTAGAGGAGGAAGGAGAAAACCATCAGCAACACCAAACGGTTATTAAGGGGAAGGGTTTTGTACCTATTAATAAGTTATTTTAGTATGTTTCATTTTGTTTGCACATTTTATGGTAGTTTTTATTCTACCCTATTTGCCGTTTATATATTTTATATTTTATCCTTTTATCTTCTGTGCTACAAAACTGAGACCTGTAAGTATATTTCGTTCTATATTTGTACCGTTGATTTAATAACAATAAAACTCAGTCAGAGTCTAGATTGTTTCTGAGCTCAAAAATATGTGGCTTTTTTTTAGAGATATGTTGTTTCACTGGAGAGTGATGCTACATACTACAAAGATATTTTATAGAACATGGTGCATTCCTGCAGATTCAACTACACAACAGTATATAAAAAATTTAAATAGACAGGTAAAATATCATATACACATGGATGCAACAATAGTATTAACCTAAAACCATGATGCATAATTGATAAAGACTGGCTATGGAGCAAAGCTAGAATTGTTTTAGGCATATTTTATTTATTCATTTATTTGACAGGGACAATGCAGTCAGACATAGTTACAAAACTGCAGCTGATGTGATGCATATAAGTTTATAGCTAATGCTAATTTACAACTCCTTTAAAACATTTCCTGTAGGATGTTTAAGAGAGCTCCAATCCAGAACATTATACAGCTGGGTGTTTTTAACTGATGTCTTTTGCAGCGGGTTCCATGTGGGATGACAAATGAAAATGTTAAAAATGTTAATATCATTTTACTCTACTGTGAATGTCAGTAACCTAATTCAGTTCACTATTTCCACTTCCAGTGTCTGAAACTGAACACAAAGAGCAGACAACACAACCCAGTCACCCACTTGTTTTCTTGTTCCGTCAATATTAACCAATTGCAAGACAAACCACAAATTACGATCTATTTTCTTCCTGTTATTTGGAGCTGCTGGTTAGTTGATCTGTCTATGACCATTAACACTTCCCTACAGTCTACAGCAAAACTGATGACATAGCCCTTCACCTTCCCCAAATTACTGATCTGTAAGCGACAACATGTGAATGTGGCTGCTGTGGTTACATATTTCATTTGTGGAATTTCCTGTTTTCAGTCCAAATATGTGTGTAGAATTTAAATGTGTTCACAGCTTTCCTGACTTTTGGTAGTTTGTAGTAACCAATACCACATATGTCTTTTTTTTTCATAGTCATCTTGTTTGGAAGCTTCATGAAGGTGTGTCCAATCCTTTTTCTACCATCATACTATATATAGAGAGCTGACAACAACGCTAGGACTTGTGGTGGACTTTTTTGTCTGAGTTGAAGATTCCACTAGAGGTAGGTGTTGTACCTTTTACCTTTTTAGTGGATCGATCCTCATAACATTCCAGCTACTCTGTCGTACCTTTTTGGTATGTTGTATGCCTCTCTGGAGAACCTCAAGAGTCTGCCTTGCACCTCGATGCCGACGTTAAAGGCCAGCAGCAGGTCTAGTCCAGAGGGCCTGCTGGGTAGTGCCTCTGCCAGGGCCAACAGCGCAGGTAGAACAGCCCCAGAAGGATGAGTAGCAGGGTGCCAAGTGTCATCAAAGTCCATGGAGTGAACCTATCATCACACAGCATGTCATAAACAACCAGCATGGGGCAAACAGGACATATAAGTCATGTTTATAGTACATACACTATACAACGTATGTTTAACCACACTCACCGCAATGCCGTTAACGAAAGCAGCATAATGAGGAGGTAGACTTATTCCTGATTTCCCCCAAACACTGCTTTTCTCTTCAGAATGGAATAACTGCAATAAAAAAAATTAAAAAAAAAAACAATATGAAGATGAGCATCTAAGTGTGAAGTTCAGATGTAAACCCATAAAGGAAGTTCCAATTTCTAATCAACTGTGTCAAGAATTATATCAACTCACTTAAACTGTTAAGCGAGATGTCTTATTATAAGTATTAAACACTGCATAAAACAGACATAATGGACAATATCAGAGCAGTACAGCAGTACAAAAGCAAAAAAAACCAAACTATTATAATCTGACTAAAAGGCACTTAATGAACACAAAGAATGAGGATTATTATACAGGCATTTACAACTAAATAAACACCAACTTTTACTTATTTCCATATGATTATTTTTATCTGACAGTATAGGTATTAGCGTTGTTCATATTATTTTTTTATATGAAAGAATCAGAGGTTTTCTTTGGCTGTTAATCTTACCTGGCTGTACTTAAGAGCCTTGTTGAAGACAGCTGTCGTAGAGCCTATCAGCCCCACGCCCAGGGTGTCCAGCATCATCCTTTTGCTTCTGTTAATCACACCATCTGTCAGCTGAGAGGTGTTAAGGGCATGGATAGCCGCCCCAAAGCTCTCCGTAATACCCTGGAAAGGTGAAGCAAGGCTAGTCAGTCCCAAATTCTAAGGTATAAACCTCTTCATGGTGGAAAAATGTCTGTAAAGGATCCAAGCCAAGAAACTAGTTATTTACATTTAAACCCTTTTCAGTTAAAAGCTGGAAATATGCAAATACAACACAATACACTACAGCATATGCATGAAACGATACCTTGCGTAGCATTCTTGTATCTCAACCACGTCTTCAACTGACATAACTTTCAACTACAGGCGTCTTTTATATGTAAGTGCTGTGTGAATGCTGGATGACTAAAATTTCCAAAGTGGCAAAAGCGGCCATGATGAGAAGTAGGAAGTTTCACAATGACTGGATGTCCTGATTCATTTTCTCCTGGTTTTGACAGTATTGGCAAATCTGTTAGTTGGTATGTATTTATTACATATGTTTGAAAGAAATTTAATCTCAAATATGAAAGGATTAAGACCATCCTATTTTGGCTAAATACCGAAAGACTTTTATTCAAGTATGGTGTTTAATTAGAAAGAGCCTGCACTTTGGTATTCTGCATTTTAGACACACTTTACAATTTTTATCTTCTTATTGTATTATAAAAATCAAATGTGTTGATTTTAAGGCATGCAATAACTCAAGGATTAAACATCTGTAATGGATTGAGAAAATTCTTATCCTTCTTAGACTAAATTAAACTCTTTAAACTTTATTGGTTTTGATGAAAATGTATTGTCCTAATGCTGAATACAAGGTTTTTTCTGATCTTGTGACATGTTGACTTTTTATGAGATACATGGTTGTCACAGGAGTTTGATCCTACAACCATATTTTACTGAATATGGTGCATTCCTGTAGATTAAACTACCCAACATTATATTAAAAAAAGCTAAATATCTCAGTAAAATGCTACAACAGCAGTATTGACCTAAAACCATCATATATCATGGATAAACACTGACAATGAAGCAAAGCTAAACTATTCTAACACATCACCTGTGGGATATCGGTGAGAGAATTAGAATCCAGACCTCCAATGCTTTGAATAAAACTATAGGTACATCTTTTTTTCTACAACATTTTCCATTTTTTACTGCATAATAACCACTTTTACTTTTCATACTTTAGTACATTTGGCTTATCTAAACATTTTTTCCCACTACAGTTATTAAAAAAATACAGCTGTGTTTTTAAGGGATACACACCATGTAATCTATCCCTTAAACCAGCCATTTTAGGAGGCTGCATCTAAGAACAAAGATCAGATCAGAAGAACGTCAGACAACAGCTGTGTACAAAGATCAAAAATCGATGATCAACTGATGTCTTTTGCAATGAGTTTCTTGTGAACTGGCAGACAAGGGAAATTCATATCTCTGCAATGGGAAGTTTTGAACAGGGAAGTGACACAAGATCTTTCAGACAAATGCATGACAAGTACATGCCTGGATCAACACATCTGGGATATCATATTTTAATGATCTCAAACTGGAAACACCAAGATACTTCAAGATGGCATTTTTTATTTATGCACAACGGAGTTCTATAAATAATTTCGTTGTATGTTGTGGGATTTTTGTAGACGTTGCTCAGACTTTATCAGTATTCATGGAGACTAAATAAATGACTGTGTAAGCCAACATGACCCACAACTATTTTTGTGACAACTTACAAATGAATTTTTCTCTATATTAAATCTTTCCTAAGTGATTTATCACCATTTATTCTAATATTATCCTCTGTATTTAGCATTTTTTAAGATAGATAGATAGATAGATAGATAGATAGATAGATAGATAGATAGATAGATAGATAGATAGATAGATAGAT
>JAPQRQ010047585.1:0-14237 GCA_037367365.1 Apogon talboti | reverse complement strand
ATGGGGTAGCCTTCACATGCCAGCTCTCGACGCATCAAGCCGAAGGGCATCATTGACCGGCCCAGAGCTGGAGTGCAGAGAGAGAGAGAGAGAGAGAGAAGTTATTGATAATTCAATGAACCTTAATACTTTTAGGAGGCACTTTATTATTCAACCACATTGTAAATATGATGTGTAGTATTTGACAAGAGCAGGCGGAATGAAAGTGGCCCCTATTGTCCTTACGTAAAACACAAATTAGCTATTATCGACTCGACCTCGCTGAGTAGTAATATTTCAGTTCTGTTTATGCACAGTCTGGCAATTCAGTTTTCACATTGGAACATCACAGATCACATATTGGCATGAACGATTTGCAGCCATACCAGCTTCTCCAGAGTGATATTGCACCACTTGTGAAACAAACTGTGAGAGTTTCAAATGTTAACAAACTCCTACACACAGGCAGGCAGCAGCTCATCATACCCATCCCCACACCAGCACAGCATTCTTTGGTCTATTTCACCTCAGTGAGGTGTCAGAACAACACCTTAAAATTCACTCTGAATAAAAGAGGAAGTAATGGTAAAACACAGTAAGCAAAAAAAGAAGTCTGCACACCTTCACCTCTGCTGTGTACACCATTTGCTGTTAATTAGCTGTCTGAGAGGCCTGTCGATGTACTGTGGCCAGAGGCATACTCTGTGTGGGGAAGGGTCAGCAGGGACAGCAGAGCACTCAGGGTTAATCGCTGAGCCAAGCTGAGAGGCATGAAAGTGGGCTGTAAAGAGGTACTGAGAGAGACACTTACTGTCTCTCTCCATAACCGCATACCTTTCCAACTGCCTCACACACAAACAAATAGTTGCCTGCTTCCTTCACAGCCTAGGTAGAGGCATGGGCAAAGAAACAGCACAGAAGTAGCGGCAGGGTGAGTGATCTGGTTGTGAAGTTCTCTGTGGCGTTGAAGGACAGCCAGTGTTTCTCTCTGCTGAAACTGCTGCCAGCGACTGTGAAAGCTGAGAGCTGCTGTCCATGGTCCTGAGCTGACAAACCTTCTTTTGGGAAAATAACATGCATACAGTGTTGGAGCTGCATCAGAAACGGCAGAACTGGTAGGTGTGGAGCTCTCCGCTGTCCTGAAGGAGCAGAGGTTTTTAAGCTCTCGTGGATGAAGGACATGGCACATATTAAGCTGAAGGTGGGCATGCTGTCAAGTCCAAAACAAGGCAGTGCTGGCTCCACTTAAGCAGGCTGAAAGTTCTTCACAGGGCTAAGGCTCTCATTGCACAGCAGTTCCTCCTGCCAGACAAGGCTCAGCAGCAGACAACGCCACTGAGTCAGCCCCTCTTACCCACTACTGTTCATGCTGAAACCCACAGAGCATCGCTGTTTTCTTATCCTGACACTGAGCTAGCACTGCTTAGGTTTCAGCCGCTGTCCATTCAGGAGAGCTGCCCATCTGGGTCAATGTCAATGTCAGTCATCCCAGACATGCTCTGCAGCGGTGCGCTACATGACTCACTGCCATTGGACTTGCTCATATTTCTAAATGCCACCCATTTATGCAGCAGGGACTTGAGTTCAGTTGTGTAACTAACGCCATTAAGGCTGAATGACTAGCACAGACAGACTTCAAATCTTTTATGCCTCGCCAGCATGCAGTGCCAGTGCCAAATCACAAAGGCCTAGATGCAAAAGCGCATACTAATTAAAGCACACGGAGATGCAAACAGCAGGCGAGGCCAGACAAACAAGTCCACACACAAATGCAAAAAACCCTCACAAGCAAATTAACACACGCACACACACACTAACATACAGGGCAGATGAGTGTGTGCAGTCACAGTCACACATACACACATATGCATGCCTGCAATCATATGCACTCACACACACTGAGAGAGTGTCCTGGTGTCACAATGCGTAGTGTCAGTGTGTGGCCTTGTTCTCTTAACTACCCTGTGGTGTAAGTACACAGCAGCGTACAGCTGGCCAGCGATTAGACCCATAGAGTGAGCCAAGAGGAAAGTAAAACTGAAAGGGGCTACCAGGAGTGATCATACTCAGTCCACATACACTCTGGATCAACACAACAGGAACATTAGCCCCCAGTGAAGGAGGTAAATTACACATTATACATATTTTACAAACCAAATACACTTGAGATAATAAATATTCTTAGCTTTTGAGGCCAATCTCCTGCCACGTTGCTGGTTCCTAATACAAATATCTACTGTGGAAGGGTTCGGACACTGGGCAACAACAGCCACTGAAGAAGTAATTGATTTTTTCCAGACTGTTGGTTGAGAAAAGATTAATTCCAGGGTATTTTTCATGGTTGTGCCTTCATTTGGTAGTGGCAGCAGTTTCATCTCTGGTACTGATGATCAACTTGTGTACGTGTGGAAATGGCATCCAAATTTTACACAGAATGTGATGCACTTATGAACCTAAACCCATTCTTACTTTATTTCCAACCTCTTTCATTGTCTACTGCTATTTTGCTGCTGCAGTATATTTAGTCATAACTCCACACAGCCATTATGGAGCCAGTACACTTAAATGGTACCAGCATCCATGATAACTAGTCTATTTCTGGCTGTACTGCACATCTCTATTCTGCCATCCTGTATCATATTTCACACCTACACATTTCACACCCACGCTCCCACTGTTTGACAAGTTCCAGGTTTCAGGTAGATTTCATCGTGTAAATGCCGCAGGATGCACCTCACATACTGATTTCCGCAGAAATTTTTGAATGGGGAATTCACAAACAAGTGTAGGACTCAACTTCAGGGACTCTGTGTGTGCATTTTCCAGTGTGTGCGTGTCTGTGTGTCTGGTTGTGTGTCGGCCAGATGGCCTGAGGCCTAGCTGGAGCTGTGGCTGGCTCTGTGCTGAACTGAGATGAGATGAGCAGAGGATAAGCTTGGACTGGCCATGGGCTACGATTGTCCTTCACTCCGCAGGAATCCATTAAGGTTTCAGGGTCTCTTCAGCCAACAGATACACTCACACATGTGGCCATTTAGGTGCGCCTGTCAGACGCATAATAGCTGGATGACAGAGTGTCTTTCTCAGCAGCAGCCATATGTATAGGTGGATCTAATCCCTCACAGGGAGACCATGACTCATCCGCTGTGGTATATAAAACCACGTTAATATCTGTCATCTGCAAGGAATGGCAACCAATTGTCACACATACTGATGATGATGATGATGATGATATGAGCCAATACAATAATTATATGAGCTGATTTGTATGAATGTGGCGATGCACAGACCAGACGGGAACTGGTGTCACTTCAGGGCAGCTGGTGTGATGGGCTGAAGTGGTTGGCTTCATAATAGAAGCTCCATACAAATTAAGAGCAAGAGAGAGACCTGATTGGATTTGACTCATTATCCTCACATAGTAATTAAAGCCTGAGGGTGGATAGATGCTTGGACCCTCGTACAAGAATATAATTTTGCAGAAGCCAAGCTTGTCTTTGCACACGGTCATTAAAGCATCTCCTCTTTTTTTTCTGTCATCCATACACATACAGTACATAAAAAATGTTGGGCTATTACCTGCAGACGGAGAGACATGACTTAAGAGACGCGACCGACACTTAAGAAGAATTAAGCCTAAATGTAGTTTAGACTATCAGCTGTACCATCTGAAAGAAACTACATTTAGAATTCTGTAAAGTTCACAGTTTGAATAGACTAAGATTTTTCAACTAACAGTTTTCCATCCTCAGCGGTATGCTTTCAAACATAAAAGCTCTTTGATTTCTATGTCTTCAACCGTTTGACCTTCGACTGTGTTATCACAGGCGTGCTATACTGTGTTTTTCCATCCTTTTTTTTTTCCTCAGAAATAACTATGCACGAGGGTTTGGCCTTGCAGGTAGCCAAAGATTGTGATAGCAACTTTGCAACTGAGTCACAATAAAAGATTATACTTGTGGAGCTTTGTGGCCCTAAGGCTGACTTGTTAGCTGGCTGGCTGATTGTCTTTCAGCCCCTCTTAAGCCCTCTGTTTCGATTCATTAGCATAGCACCGGAGCCCAGAGCCAGAGAACATTCTAAACCCGCATTTACTGGTAGTTGAGAAAGTGAGCATGCAGCTGATGAGGTGTCATTCTTGTTGTATCACTCTCCTAAAAAATTAATTTTAGTGGCATTTAGGCTAATGGGTGGATAGCTTTTCCCTAGAGTAAGAACTAAAACGAATAATGTACACATCCACATACAGCATTACCTTAAATAAAAACCAGTATTCAGCGGCAGCCAGGTCTACGATAATGACTGGAGTGAGGTTTAATAAAAGCAAGCCCACAAATACAGGCACAGAACAAAATTAGGGTTGACAAATAAACGTGTGCCTCTCTATAACGTACATGCCTATTGTGCGTAATGTACATTTGTACCACTTTAATAAATTAAACAATGCAATCATGTTATTTTCCACTCTTTGTTGTTCTAGCGTTCTCGTCACAAATGCTGCTGTCTGATTTCAGTCACTGCAGGTCTATGTGTGTTAACATCTCCAACCGTTATTTGTAGTAATGTTTAAGTGCCAAAAGGTGAATCATTTTAACAGAGCAAATCCATGAAATTGAGGCTTCGTACTATAATATAACCAATTACACTTATCAAACATAGGGGATTAGCAATAAAGGCTGACCTCGATTAAACCTGTTTCAAATAAAGGTCTGGTACCTCACCACAGTTGAAGTAAATAAAGACCCCAGTTACTGTTTGAGTTCATAAAGTAATATCTTCCCGCACCTCAACAGTGGCCAAGACACTCCCTCATGAGTTTTCGGTTTGTTCCTTAGTAAGGCTGGCGAAGAAGAACAAGTAATTTTACAGTCACTGGACAGAACTGAGAGGTCTTGCTGATGGGAATCCCTCTCTAGCCGAGAATCATCCCTACCAACTCTCCAGTGCTTTATCAGCTTAGCGCTGTATCTTAGCGACTCACTTAGCACTGTGAGTTAGCGTAATGACTCGCTGGAGCATGGCCTGTCACCACAGACAAGCTGAGCTGATGCGGCCAGAGCTGTCACATCCAGGCAGCCTTCAAGCTGAAGAGTTGTGACAAAGTGACATCCTGAGACAAACCTAAAGGCCTAACATGAGGGTGCAGGGGTGGAGGGGCTGTATAAGCTTGTGGGACAGTGTGTGTGTGTGTGTGTGTGTGGATGTGGGAGGGCGTAATGGTGGCCTGAAAGCTAGGATGCTATCTCATCTCCTCTGTCTCTTTCGCCTGCAGGAGACAGGCGGAGGGATCAGAGGAGATGAGATGAGGAGCGACTGTTTGGGGAGTCACCAGCCGCACTATAAGGTCAGAACACAAAGCAGCCCCAAAATGACACACATCCACTGTGATAGAGCCGAGTCCAGCCGAGGCAAAAATCGAATTGCGGACCAAATCAGACAGGATAACAAAAGAAAAAAGGTAGAAACCATCAAACTCGATGCTCACAGAGGACGAACATGACAACTTTCTTCGTGAAAGCACAAGGTCACTGAGCTCGTCGTGCGCTGAGTGAGGCAGACAGATTCATGGGAGAGAGGACCTCCTATTGTTCAGGTCTGCTCAACGCAGGGCCTTTCTCCTCAGCAGCCCAGTCCTCTAACTGAACCGAATTACAGCACAGCCCATAACTTTACATCATTCATAACAGAATTAAATGTGGCCCCACTGGAAATGCGGATACACACAACCTCATGCAACACGTACTCATGCATTTGCAATGACACACACACACACACACACCCACATACACAGCCAAATTCTTTCAGGCGCACACAAACGCTAACCCTCATCCATCCTCAACCTCGAGAACTCTCAGTGTGTGTTGACAAACTTTGCTGTGGGGGGAACTAGCAGGCATAGCAGAGAGATTAAGACAGGCGGTTAAAAAGCCACTGAGACACAGAGTAACACACATACACAAACTTGAGGAAGAAGGCGAGACGGGACGTGCTCATACTGTCAAACCACTTCATTGCTGGCCCTGGCGCCTAATTATGCAATAAAAGCGCCTCAGCGGGGGGAAACAGCATAGCCCAAAATAAAAATCAGCCTGCCTAAAAAGTAGGAGATTCACCCAGTGTAAAATATCCTCCGTGTCCCCAGGGAGAGGAGCTGTGCTACAGGCCCAACACAACTCTATTCTGTTCTCTGTTTCCAGCACATATCACAAGAGGCAGGCCAGGAGACAGTGAGTCAGACCTAGATTCATATAAACAGTGTTGTGGAGTAAAACTGTGGGTGCTGCAGGGAAACAGCCAGAGGGATATGGGGAGAATGAAGCAGAGACAGGGAAGTAGAGAGGAAAGTGAGAACGATGGTGAGAGACTGGAGAGAAGAAAGTGATAAGGAAAAGGGGGGAGAGTGAGAGATAAAGTGTGGAGGAGAGAGCGAGCACCATGCGAGGTCTGCTTGTCAGAAGGATGTGCGTGTGTGCATCCGAAAGAGTTGCAAGTCGCATCCAGAGACCTGTTAGGGAAGATGAGTGTCAAAGCCCAGCCCTGCTGCTGCATTAGACACTTAATTAACCTCCTTATACGCTAAGCCAAAAGCTTGATAGTGTGGACAGTGTGCATCTGAGTGTGTGTATTTTTAATCTGTGTGTTTATTAAAAGATCGATCTGTTTTTAAGTATAGGTCTGATGCAAGCATTTGTAGCATTTCAGGTACATAAAAATGTCAAATTAAAACAGGATTTGGCTGTAATACTTTGTAATCCATACATTTTAATACAATCGTGTTCACCTGTGTATGTTTCAAGCATTTTTTCCCGCCTCCCTCGATCCCACGTCCAATTTCATCCCCCTAGAAACCGTCACTCATTTAACCTCCCCTTGTTGTTTTCATGTCTTCATTTCTCCCTCTTGTCCTGACCCCTCACCTCCGGTTTTCCCCTCTCTCTTACCTCTCTGTTTGTACCAGCCTCTCTATTCATCCATCTCTCTCTCTCTTCCCATTTTTTCTCCGTCTCCCTCTTTACTCCCTCTGCCCTTGGCTGCCAGCCGTAAGCTACTGCTGGCAATTATCAATTTACAGTCCACAAAACACACAAGAAGCAAATGCACACATTCTCCAGCACATGACATGCTTGACACACATATCAGCCCTTTAGCACACATGCCCACCAGCCACACACACACACACACACACACACACACACACACACACACACACACACACAAACACTCCGTCAAAGCCTCAGAGTTACACAGCTAGGCCCAGAAAGAAAAGCAGCAGCTATCACACGACTGCACAAACAGGAACATGGTCCCCAATCCTTTATTCAGGAGCTTGTTTGTGGTACACAAATCAATGTACACAAACTAACATATGCGGATGCGCACAACTACAGGCAAACACAAACGCACAAACAAACCAGTCGCACGTAATCGCATACAAACACACACATACACACACATACACCAACACAGTGAACGAGTGAATAAACAAAAAGCCACAGCCCCTGTATATGGGCAGAGACACATGAGAGTGGCGTGTGTCATCTTCAAAGGGAGGTTTGAAAGAACACACCGCCACTCCGCCCCGGCCTCTCCCTCCTTCTCCCACCCACCTCCGTCTCCCAATATATGTTCAAAGGCCATCCATTAACCTTTCACTCACACAGGCCTCTCTGTGATCTACTGCTCTCAGCCAAGGGCTTTGAAGAGCACCGCAAAACCCCCAGCACCGAAGGAGGAGAGGATAGGTAGCAATCCTGAAAACTGAGAACGACAGAAAAAGAGACGACATGGAGTGAAAGGGAAAGGAGTGAGAAAAGTGTACTGTTAATAGATAGGAGGCATAGGGTTAGGGAAGGAAAACAGATGCAGGAGGTGTTGCTGTAAGCGGGAGCCTGGGCACAAAATGAGGTGCGCTATTGACAGAACAGGAAACATGGTGGGTAGAGTGAAAGAGGAGGTGAGGAAAAAAATCAAGATGGTGGAGGAAATAGGAAAACGGGCCAACAGAGATGCAGGGAGAGGGAGTAATAGCTGTGGTGTTAAGGGAAAGAAAAACAATTGGATAAAAATGAATGGCGAGTGTTAGAAGTGAGAGAAGTGAGAAACACTGATTGCTGCTAATAAAATGGAGAGGCAAGAAAAAGGCTGAAAACGCACACGAGAGAGAAAGAAAGAAACACAACAAAAAGACTTTACAACAGCTCTTTATTGCAAAATCCAGATGATACGCAGCAGTATTCACAAGCCACTAGACTAGCAATTAGCGTCAGCGAACGCTCTGTTTTTAGCTTTATGGAAGAAGACACATGATAAAGGAAATTAAAAGGTCATTTTCGGACTAAATCTGACTGTTTACTTGTGTCTGTAAACATATACAAGCAGCCAGTTCTAGGTCTATAAAGAAAAAGATATTAAACTCTAACTAGTTCATATCACTCCCCAGTAAAACCATATCATTTCCTCACGTCATCTGTCCAACAGTGGTTCTCCGATTTATTTTTGTTCAACTGCGCTGCATATAGCAATTCATTGTTGTGCTGCCGCACATTATTTGTTGAATAAAACAAATAACAGCAGACTGCTCATATGGGTACTTCCTATGAGATTTCAAGGAATACGTGACAGAGGTACCATAAACAGAGCCATCAGCTGATGTCATCACTGAGCTGGTAAATGTACATAACTGATATTGATTGTGATGCTTAATAGACCAATTATAATTACCTAGAAATAGCAGAATTTAAAAGCATCTGTAAAAGTCTACAATCAGGTTGAAAAGTTGTCTGATAGCAAAAAAAAAACTTCAGTACTTCTCTGGTACTAACAGAAATAGAGCCATGAGTTTACAAATCACACCAAGAGGCAACACTTCACTGTTCGACAAATTATACAAGAAGAAACACACTGCAAAGTTTGTGGCTGCAACGCTTTATTGCCTCCTCTCAAAATATTATTGCTACAAGGCTGTCAAAGAATCAATTCTTATGAATTAGTGAGCATTGCAGTTTTGAAATTATCATTTTAATATTACAGTACCGCCAGCCTAAAAGTATTCTATCTCTCTACAAAAAGTCAATATTGGATATGGTTATTTCAAGTATTTTTTTTTTTTAGATCTGAACTCACAATAAAAAATGTAGGAATGCACTTAGACCTGGAAAAACTGTAAGCGCCGTCATAAAAAAGCATCTGCCTTGCAAAGGCATGGTGAATTCTTGATATGCCTTCCATGAAAAACAACCAAACATCCCTGCGTTACAGAAAGCAGAATACTGCATTGAAATCAGTCCCCATTCAGACGTTCTGTCACCACACAAGGACAGTCAAGAGACTAAAATACTTTGTTGAGAAGATGTGTAAAAACAGCTAGTCTCCCATCCTTAAATAATAGCTACAGTTCAGGGGAAAAGGCACAGCAGCAAAAAGCAAGGGAGAAGAGGAAGAGACAGATAAAAATGTCTGCGTGTGCACTAAAGGACCAGGGGCCTTTCCACGCGACTGATCTGAGAGCAAAGGCTTAAATACAGGGGAGATGAGAACAGATTCCACCAGTCAGCTGGCACTGGCATGCTGATATGAGTGGCACACACACACACTCAAACAAAAGCTTTCTCTCTCGCACACACGCACACCCATCTGGACATGTGAACACACTCATGTAAACACAAAAACCACACAGACTCCTGCACATTCACATCACTATGTACTCATACACAGTAAACACTCCATGTGTACTCTGTATGTTCAACAAATTCACACACATTAAAAACTCAAAGGGTTCGCAAATAGCCTGATAATGGTCTGGCAGCCACCACTGCTGCGCACAATACAGAAGCATATACACACACACACATACAGATGCTTGCGGTGTGCTAAATGAAAGCTCTGTGTCAGGACTTCATCACGTATGGCGCAGCTGCCTGCAATGCCTGCCACATTAAGCAAGCCTAATGGGCTTTCAGAGCAGCAACACTGCATATGAAGGGTTGTACATTCTCAAGCATTCTGTGGAATCAGCGGGACATTTTGTTTGTCAGGGTACATGTGTCAGTCTGTCAGGGAGCGTGCCGGGGTGGGCGCACGGTGGAGTCGTCTGTATACCAAAAGGAACATGGTTTTATTTGACTAGGTTAGTATGAGGTTATATTCATGAAGCAAATGTTTTGTTTGAGAGAAATAGAAAATTGTTGAGTGATTTAACTGGATAAATATTCGCTGTGTGAGACGAGCGAATGCAGAGGGAGGAAAGGAGCGGGGCTGAATCTTGTGTATATAAGTCATGCTGCTTAGGAATATTCTGGTTAAAGAGCTGGTTCTGGAGGAGAATAAATGTGTGCGCATTAGGGGTAAATATTAGAATGTGCAGCCAGGAGAAGAGTGGGGTTAAAGCATGGCAGATTAATCAGGACAAAGAGGAGTAGCAAGGGTACACATTAGACTGTGAAGCCATGTGTGATGATCCTGCAGGTTTCCAAATGAGCTCTGATTAGCCTAAGAGTGATTTTAGCTGCTCTTGTCACATCAAAACTCAGCCGCTTTCTTCTGCCATCCCCCCTTCACTTTTCCCTCCTCTCTCTCTCCAGCTCCTCTGGTCAGACCAGAACAGGGAGAAGCCAAAATTCAGCTGCCAAAATTTGAGTGTACCAAAACGGTGTGGGTGCACAAAAGTGTGTGTCTATGTACATGCCCGTGGGCCTACTTCAGTGAGAGAAAATATTTCTTAATTTCATACAACCAAATGTTGAGCCAGTGCTTTGGGGCTGAATACAGATAACAGTCAATTGATTATTTATACATTATTAATACTCCCTATGTGCCAGGTCACACAGATAGTTGGAGGCTTATTCTGACACAAATACACACACCTACACACGCACACAAACATGAAGTAACACAATGCCAGAGGCCAAATGTGTCTGACGGAACAGAACGTACGCTGCACAATTTCGGTGTTACAAAAGCAGCCAAATTAAGATGTAAAAACAGCACCTTGTCAAATTAGAACCACATGGCCAATCAGAGCAGAGGGACTGCAAAAACCAGCGCTGATACATGCAAACACTGTTTATTTACTTTAACTCCTCCCGCTTGGTGGCTAGCCCCTCCCCTTTGATGACCAATGCCGTCCTCTTGCGCACCTCCTTTGACCTCGCTGTCCATCACCGAATGGCTCGTTGGCACAGAGATAACTGAGAGCGTACAGCAGATGGTGCGCTGCTGTCTGTGTGGCAGGCCACTAGCAGGACACCCAGAGGCCCCTCCTTTCCTTTCCCTTCTCTGCCCTCAGTCTCTGCCCCTTCTCTCATGCACATCTTCCATTGCACACACACCCTCTGGTATCACTTCAATCCAACCAGGTCACCTGCTGCCAGGCTTACAACAGCTCACACACACAAACACACGCTACCACAAAATGGAAAATCTTATGGTACATGGCACATTCAAGCAGGTCACACATATGGTGCCATTACATGCACGGATTCCCCCTTATACTCTTGCCACGCTCCAACTAACATCAAGATGACAAGAAATTTTATTGACATTCACACATACGCTCTCCACCTCGCTCCCGCTCTCTCACTCCTCTCTCTCTCTCTCTCTGCAGAGACAGTGTGGTTAATCAAGTGCAGTGTTTCTAGCCTGGTCAGCAAGTCAATATGTTTACAACCTTCATAGGTATAAATATTAGATCCTCATTTGCAATAACCTGTTCAGGCCAGTTACAGGGCACAGTGAATCCAATGAGGGCTTACATGCAACATTTCAGGGTCGCTCACTGAATTAATACTAAATTATTCATGCTACATACACTATATACTGTATAAGTACACAAAAACACAAATAATTAAAACTGCATACAGCCATGCATGTATAGTCATTCCTAATGTTATGTCACAATATTCAAAATACCCCCCAGTCAATACTTTTCCACCAACATGAAAAAGTTACTCTTATGGTTTGTGCACCTCACCATACTGAACATTATTTCAACCACAAATAAACTTGGACAATGATTTTTAAGCTGGAATCAAGAAATAGTTGGTTTACAGCTTAAGTTGAGGGGAAAACAGTGACAAAATCAGTGGGCCTGTTACATTCAAAAGGTTGGAAAAAAAATGACAGACAGCAACACTGAGAAACTCCAGAAACTGGTGGAAAAAGATCATATAGTTCTGCATGGATGCAAAGTGGTGCTTGGTAGGAGTTCAGTGGTTCTAATGTAAGCTGTATGTATAACATTCTAGTCAAATAGGTGACTAAAGCTTAAAACACTTAAAGACATAAAAAACAGGCCGTCAACGAAGAGCACTAGAGAGGGAAATATCCAATATTATGATATATTGTGCACTGTGCAACAGCTTTCACTATAAAAGCAGTCTGTTTGTTTCCTGGTGGTTTGGTAGAACCCTGAAACCACTGGTATGTATTTTGGTGGGAAAGACACCAGTGTAAATAATTCATACATACCTTGAGATGGCGGAGCAATGTTGCTGAAAGCAACCGCACAGGTGAGGACAATCCAGAGTGCAAAAGCCATGATGGAGGCTGACCAGGGGGTAGGGAAAGGGGCGGGGCTACAGCGTAGAGCCAGTCAGCAGGCACAGGTGAGTGGGGCGGCACCCCTCCTTAGCTTACACCCTCCCTGAGGGTGATCCTGCAAGGAAAGAATGGGAGAAATAATAGAGTGAGTTAGAAATACTCTGTATGGCCATAAAGAAGAATGATTTTACTGTTATTTTTTTCATTCTTTGTCCTCTCTAATGTGGCAGTTGAATTAGGCAGTGTTGACTAATTTATTTTGTGTTTATCACCGAAATATGTGATAATAACTAAATGCAGTCACTCATGGCTGGTAGAGCATAGTAAATGGTATAGGAGAGGAGAGGAGAGGAGAGGAGAGGAGAGGAGAGGAGAGGAGAGGAGAGGAGAGGAGAGGAGAGGAGAGGAGAGGGTGTGATGGTCAGGCAGAATGATCCGACAGGGAGATTTGAGGCCATTTTGTGGAGGCTGGCATGGCAACAGCTGTTACCACTAACATCACTTTACAGTGTTCGAACACTTGATTGAATCAGACGTGCTACATATGTTTTAGAACTGCTGGAGCTAAACTCAACATGTGAAAAATACATGTCTTCTTTCTGAGTGTGTGTGTGGTTGTGTGTTTGTGTTTGTTTGTGTACGGATGTGCACATGAGGCGAGACAGTGAAAAGTGGTGACTCACTGAGCAGTGCCGTAGGGCTCACACATCTCATTTGCCTAATGAAATAAATCACAATCTGGAACTTGAGCTCTGATTTTTTGACAGTAGAGCCTGCTCTGCCCCTTCAGGGCCAAACGATAGGGATCGGTAAAGACAGTATTGTTGGAGCTAATACTCCTCCTGCTGAGTTTGCTGATGAAACAGGCAGATTGGACTACATCTGTCGGATTTTTTTTAGTGGGGTAGGGGGACAGGGATAAAGGATTTCCTTCGCTCTTACCCTCCATCCTATTTATTTAATTGACTCTACTAATATACTCTCTGACTATTAAAACTTGCTTTGCAAAAAGTTCATTGGAAATATTAAAGTGAAAAGGTCCTTCATTTTTTTTTTTTCCAACCATGACCCTCTTTGCTTCTAAACTTTAAAAGCTAAAAATAAGTCATCATTTTTTGTAGGACAGGCATAGTTAAGCTCTATTTTCCTGGAAGTCAAGATGGCAGTTCCTCAGTGACTTTGTGGGTTCCCTCCTCTCTTCATCACAACTGATTTGGCTTCCCTTCCACCTCTCCAGCCCCTCCCTGTTCTGACCTTCTCTGATATTTACCCTCTTCCCCTGTGGCAACGCCCGGCTCACAGCCACCGACCCAACTGGTTGTCACTGTGTGGATTAGTATGTTTGGTATAGTGGAGTAAGAGCAAGTGAAGGGGAGAGCAAACAGTGAAGAGGGAGAGAGAATTCAAGTGGTGTAAAGTACGTCGACAGCAGCTGTTCTCTACCCCGGCATTTATTTCTATCATGCACAATACACACACACAACTGCACACTAATGCAGACGTTGCCTTAATTTGAGTTTGTTTGCCACCACCCTCTACGACCAGCACGGGAGAGAAAAGGACAAGCTCAGAGGGAGTGCAGGAGAGACAAAGAAAAAGTAGAAAGGCAGTAAACAAATAGAAATAGGCATGCAGCGTGGTGCTGTAGAAGCCCTGGTTTCTTCTCTCTCTCTCTCTCTCTCTCCCTCTCTCTCTCTCTTTCTCTCTCTCTCTCTCTCTCT
>JAPQRQ010047580.1:0-16224 GCA_037367365.1 Apogon talboti | reverse complement strand
CAGGTAAGACTGACCAGGTAGACTGACCAGGTAAGACTGACCAGGTAAGACTGACCAGGTAGACTGACCAGGTAAGAGGACAGCATTTTCATCCTTGGTCATCATTTGATGTCCTGCATATTGAGACAGTGTCCCCAGTCTCTCTCTCTCTCTTCCTTTAACCCTCTCTCTTTAACCCCAACTGGTCAAGCCAGACGACCATCCTCCAGGAGGCGGGGTCTGCTCCAGGTTTCTGTTAAAAGGACATTTTCCTCACTACTGTCACCAAGTGTTTGCTCCTGGAGGATTCTGTTGGGTTTCTGTAAATGGCTTAAGAGTCTGGTTTAGACCAGCTCCATATGGAAAGTGTCATGAGGTAACTTATGTTATGATGTGCTGCTATATAAATAAAACTTGATTTGATTTGAATGTCCCACATTGAGACTTTGAAGAGAAAACATACTCCAAGCAGCCACGACATTCTGACTGCTGACAGGTAAAGTGGTATTCATTTGGATTATGGCAGTACAATGGGACATGTCAGTGGGTGGGATGTATTAGGCAGCAAGTGAACATGTAGATGTCAAAACTGATGAGTTGGAAACTTGCAAAATGGCCAAAAATAAAGACGTGAGACACTTTACAAAAGGAGAAATTGTGATGGCCAAAGGACAGTGGTTTGTACCTACCGAAGGTTTCTAAAAAAAACAACAAATCTCAACCAATGGAGCATCTATAGCAGGATAGCACAATAATCACCTGTCTGTCTAATAGTGTGTATGACCTTTTTCTACAAAAACAGTTCTGGCCTGAGGCCTCGACTCCACCAGACCTCTGAAGGTGTAGGTGTGCTGTGATATCGGGACCAAGACGTTATCAGCAGATACCAGATGTCCTGTAGGTTGTGAAATGGGAGGGATCGGACTTGTTTATCCAGTACATTCCACAGATGCTCAGCTGGTCTGAGATTGGGATGTCGTTCCTTAGTCCACTTTTGAGGTACTAACGACTGCCCAGAACGACTGTGGTTGTGGAGATGCTCCGACTCAGTCATCACCGTTACAATACGACCCTTGTCAAAGTCACTCAGTCCCTTACGTTTTTCATTCTGCTGTTTCCAACACATCAGCTCCAAGGACTACATGTTCATAAATAAAAGAATCAATATTATTACCACTTCTGTCAGTGGTCAGAATGTTATGGCTGATTGGTGTAAGTTAACGTCAGGTTTACATTCAAGTTGTCTTAAGTTTTTTTAATTTTAGAAAACCTGTGAAAAAGTGAATTTCTGTTATTTCAGACTTAAAAAAAAATACATTACATGAATCACTCGAACCATTCCCATCAGAGGATTTAGTTTATCTTTGTCCATGTCGCTTCTTTTTATTTCATTTTTGTTCATTTTATTAATGAATATGCTCATTTTATTGATGCAATGAAATAATTTACTTTACACCATGTGAAGAAAAGTGCTGGAATATGTTAATTATTCTCTCGGTTTCGATGCAGGTAAAGTTTTTAGGCTCTAATGGTACTGAATTCTGTCTGGGCTGTTGAGTATATGACTCTGATATTAAACTATTCCAGGCTGAAGCCACAAGGCCCAGTGCACAGAGGATGTTTACAGTTGTTGGAAGCATTTGTCTGGCCATCCAGTAAACAACCAATGTTATGTTAAACAGCTAAGTATTACTTGGGAAAAAAAAAAGTCTGCAGAGTTCACCCTGAATGTGAATGTGAGTGGTCCCCATCTGGTGTTGACTTTTTTCCTTTATTGGAGCTCCGTTTCTATGAGTAATGTGGCGTTCCGTGTTTGTGTGTTGGCTGTTCAAGCTCTGTGAGTCATTCAGATCAGAAGGACTCTGCTGTTGTTAGTTGTCTCAGCATGTCTTTTAGGGTCCGCAGGGTGATGCTGATGGACACTAGCTGTCCCAGAGACGTCAACCTCAATACAGTACACCCTGGAGAAGCTTTGTCAAATCTGACATGGTGGCGTTATATAAGGCCCCACTAATACAGTCCTTTAAAACAATGCACTATGAGTCAATGTCTAATATAAGGTAGTTCAAATGAACCTTCAGCTGTAGAAAGACAAATGTAGAGGGTCTGTATTTATAGTATAGTTGGGTTGTAAATTAGGGCTGCAACTAATAGTAATTCAATAGTTGACTAATCATCGACTACTGTAATGATTACACAGATTATGAACTGCAAAAAAAACAAACAATCAACATAAAAACAACTCTTATTTATATTTATTACAGCTATGGGTTATGTTATGTAAACTTCTCTGTGGCCAAATGCACTGGTGAACACTGAACAATCATTATTTTTGTAAACAATTAAACTATTGATTATTTTCTTCCATTCCATTCGATTGAATGTTTATTTGAAAGGGGAAAAATAGTAAAAATGTGCAAAAGACATGTCTGAAAATGACAAACAACTTATCCCCTATTCCAGACCCAGCTGAAACGACCACAAAAAGTATAAAGGTAAAAGGATAGAGGAAAAACATCTATAAAGAAATAACAACAATAACAATGACAATATAAAAGTATATATAAAAATATCTATAGACATAAACAACAACAAACAAGTCAAATGACATTTACAAACAATATGTGCCCTTTAACACATTTGGATCCAACTCACTAAAAACTTAAGATGGAACTAACATACAACTGAAAAATTAAAAATAAAGACAAGTATTTTTAATGTTTGTGTGAAACCTTAAAACTTTAAAGGATTAAGTGATAGTTCCAATGTAGAAAAGTCCACATATAGACATTTTATGCCTTTTTGTCCTTGTCTCTTATGCTGTTTGTGTTGATCCTGGCGTCATGTGCATCAAAATTAGTGTCCGTGTGAAACACAAGAGTGGAACCAATGTTTAAAGGCAGTAAAATTAAGGAAACGAAGCTTCAATTCAGCAAAATTCTAACTGAATAATGTCTTTAATGGATTTGAGTCGATTAGTCAATGAATCGTTTCAGCTCTAAACATGAGATAAGAGATCTAATGTGAGAATGACTTCTTCCATGTGATGAACTTGTATTGAAGATGAACTCCTTACCTGTCTGTTGAGCTTGACAGCCAGGATGTTGTTGGGGTAGCTGTAATTGCAGATCTCGGTCCCCTTCTTGAAGTGGTAGATGTACATGCGCAGCGGAATGGAAGAGCTCACCACCACCACCAGACTGCTGGAGAACAGACGCTCCACAATGTAGACGTCTGGAGTCTCTACTGAGGGACAACATGGGACCACACAGACACAGACTGTGAACAAGACATCTCTAGAAATGTTAACTTTACTGGATGACCAATAACACCAAAAAAAAAGGAGAAATTACAACCTTCCCCAAAAGCAAAAACAGCTATTTTAACCTTTTTTTTCCTAATTTGTTCAAGTTGCCTGTTCCTTTAAACAGAAGTGGACTGAGTTTTCAGAACTCGACCAGCCAATGTGCACCAAGCTGGTCCTCCGCAGGTCTGATTAATGACAGCTATAACTGTATAACTCCTTTTAAATGGTACTTCTAGTTAATTGAGTACAAGTACATTGTTAAGGGACTTGCAATGTTAACCCATAAAGACCCAAACATCCACCACCGACCAAAAGCATCTCCTGATCTACCATGTTTAACACCTGTTGATGCACTAATCATGTATAATACAGGGTTATTCAAAAAGAATGAACCGATTTCATGACGCATTGCTTCAGTTCTCAAGCATCGTCATGGAATGAGTCAGTGACCATTTGAAAGAGGAGTTTTCTAAGTTTTGAATTGAATTTGAATTTGACCTTAAACATCGAATAACAACAGCGATCAACTCAGTAGATCGTGATATGCTGATACACGTCTGAGAGGAATTCTCTTATCACATTGATGTTGCCCGTGCTGCAGGTGGTGGCCACATTGAACACTTGTAAGACAGGAAATAAAAGTTGATTGTGAGTAGAATACTTGTGACTTGGCTGGAGTTTTCTATTGCTTTTCCTTATTAAAATATTGCGTGATGAAATCGGTTCATCCTTTTTGAATAACCCTGTAATGTAAATAATTGGGATTAGGGTTACATACACAGTGCAACCATGGTAAAAACCACTGCTGCATAGTGAGCTGTCACAGTCACAACAAAACAATCATTTCATTTTTCTCCCACATAGTTAAAGGGAGACATTTTACCAGGTACTGCATGCCTGTTACTACATCATATATATTACAATGTGAGAGGAGAGACTCTGATGTTCCACAAATGAGATCTTAGTACAAATGCAAGTTAGTTTTAAGGGGAAGAGCACCATCTGGTGGCTGTTTACACCAGCTGTCACAAAAATCTGTGAACTAACACAAAACAAGACACAAAAAATAAGAATCCAAATATGAAATGTCACCATCAGACTAATGTTACGAGTCTATGTGATTTCCACTCCCTTTTGAATTATATGCTCTGTCAGCTAGCCCGCTAATTACACCAGCTAATGCCAATTAGTAGCAGAAATTGTTAACATTGTGGTCAGTTTTTTCAGTAATTTAATGTCCAAATATGGTCACTTCTGACTCCAAAAAACAAACATGGTGACACTGTCAAACTGCTTTAAAACATCAGTCCACAATACACGAGGGGTCACATTATCTTCTTTTATCCATGATGTGCATTGCCTGCCAAAATTGATATCATTTACTGTATCATCTGTTTTGACTGTGTTGGCTGAATAAGAAACTGCAGTGTAGAAAACAGTACAGTATGTAGACTTTATCTGCTTCATCAGAACACTAAAGGGTCAGATCAAGCCAAAGTGAACATCAGTGTCAAAAATTAAAGCTTCACCTATCATTTCTCAAACAGGCTCATTTTTCAGCTTAACAACTAAATTTTATGGAACTGTTTACAAAATTTCAGTATCAGAAGTTTCAAGCCTACTGATCAATTCAAAATGAAACCTAAAAAGGACTAAAATATGTAAATGCACTATTAACTTTAATAATAATCATCTTTTTTCTTGCTTGTTTCAGTGATATTTTACGTCTGTTAATCTGTAGGAACTAATTATTCAACAGTACAAGAACATAGAAAGGTTATGTACAATCCTATTATTGGTCAAATATGCTCTGCTATTATCTGTATATATCACTTAGGTTGTAATATATATGTTAAGTAAAAGTTTATTAGTATATTTGTAGTGTTTTAGTTCCAGCAAAGTCTTTGATTCTGACTACTGAACAAAGCGACAAACTGCTGTCCCCGTGTCACAACATATATTTGTGTTCATAAAAACTTAGCATTTAAACACTTTTATCCAATATTGATCACAACTGTAATTTAACATTATAGCTAAAGCCCTATGTTTCAGTCACTATTAATTTCTTATGAGAACAGGATGTTTTGTACATTTGTGTGAAGTGAAAAACAAAAAGATGTTCATTTTGATTCCCCGTGTCACGCAGCAGGAATTTAAGTATTTTTACCCCAAAGTGTTATTTCTGTAAAGTGTAACATGTGCCATGTCAAAGTACTTCCTGAGACCTATTCATACATGTAATAAACATGGGGAGAAGTTATTTTGTTTTCAACACAGAGCTTACAGTATTGAACATGAACTGTGTCCCTGTGTCACTGCTTGGTCTGGGCCTAACAACTAAATCTAACATACCAGAAGTAATGTAGTAGTTTACATTAAATGGTATCAGTTTGCCCTGAAATTCCTCTAAACAATTCACCCTATCATTATATAAATTCAATATCATTGTGTCAGGTTGACATAAACCTCTATCATTCTGCAAATTAGACTGAATAGGCCCTTTTCCATCAAAATACCAGGAACTTCTTTACCTGGGTAAAAGAATTCCTGGTAATCAGTGTGCTTTGCGTTTCCACCACACCCCAAAGTTCCTGGTAATTTCTTCAAATCAGGCTGATGACGTATGGGGCAGTGGTAAAAGAAACTGCACTACACCTCCAGTCCACATGTCTTTAGAAGCTCAGCTCTAACACCATAAAATGACCCAGTACTTGAAGTGGGTGGTTTTGGTTTAATGTTTTACTGGTTGTTGAATCCCTGAATCCATCTGAATACATTTTAGGTGAAGTTAACCATCTGACAATCTATTCTAAAGACATATGAGGCCCTTTTCCATCAAAACACCAGGAACTTTTATTACCAGGAACTTATTTACCTGGGTAATGTGACATTGCTGACTACAGAGCGAACAGCTGCATTTCTGGGGAAAATCTACACTTTTCCACGAGAGGTTCCTGACAAAGCACTGAGTGGTGTGTAATTAGTGAGCTCTGCCTCGTCTAGGCATCCAGCCACCAAAGCCACCGGTGGAATGAGCCAGACAAGGCTGTGATGTGGCGACTACGACACCCCTTTGCCGACGTGTAGTCTCTGCTATGTTTACATCCACCGAGATGTTCCTTCCTCACCCAGTGGTTCATGTAGTCTGGTTGTGGGTCAGCACACAAAAAGTATATTGGAATTAAGTTGGAGATCCTGGACGGATGAGGTCATTTTCTGCTGGTTAAGACATTAACAGCTTCACATTAACAATCACCAGGTCAGTGGTGACTGGTAGATAGAACTGGGTTTTTAGTTCAGAGGCAAATTTCTCTTTTTTTAGGCTAAAAATAGAGTTATTGCTGCGACATTTCTGTCTGTGCTGGACTATGGTGCTGTGATAGACTGATGTGACACTGATGTGTTTACCATGGAGTTCGGAAGTTTATTATAAACGTTAAAGCTCTCACTCATCAGATGATAAAGATCTCATCAGAGCTTTATCATCCAAAGCTGTACTAATAAACAATATTATATCAGATTATCAAACAGATTTATTCTGTTAAACGCAAACCTGGCTTTGTGAGGAGGACTATTTGACCCTAAATGAAGCTACTCCTCCTAATCACCTAAATAATCAGATTCCTTGAGACTCAGGCCGAGGAGGAGGAGTCGCAGCTATTTATAATTCAGTTCAATTGAAGCCCAAACCTAAGTCAAATTCTAAGTCATTTAAAAGTCTTATTCTCAGCCTCTTCATATTGAAGATCCTGGAGAAAATAGTTCCAAATAGTTGCCACTGTGACTTCCTTCAAGCCAACAGTTTATTTGACAATTTTCAGTCAGGTTTTAGGGAACATCATTGTACAGACACAGCATTGGTCAAAGTTACCAATGACCTTCTAATTGCTTCAGATAAGGGACTTGTTTCTGTACTCATCTTAGTAGATGTTAGTGCTGCATTCGACACTGGTGACCATCACATCCTGCCTCTCAGGTTTTCCCTGGATCATCTCTGGACCTGCTGCTGCTCATTTCCAATGTAAAAACAGCGGCTCTGCTTTATCTTTATATGTATTGTTTATTCTTCTCTCCTGCCACCATCATCATTATTCATTGATCCATATAGTTGTGAAGGTGTTTATCATATAATTACTGGGATAGTAGAGGTCTCTATTGTTGGTTACTACCAAGTATATCCACTGTTAGTACTAGTACTATTAGCCGTTTACAGTTATGGTATTTGTACTTATACTAGTAACAGCAGTTCTAGTTTTTGACAGTTATATTTCAGTTTACTGTGTATCCTAATGACTCAAATGCTAAAACATACACATTTTTCCTCTAAATGATATCAAGTGTTTTTCTGTGTCAGAGTCATATAAACACACAGTCCGTCTGTAGATGTATAAGTCAGTGTTTCCAACTTAGACACTTTGTTGGTATATTTAGTGATTTTTCAGACCTCCATACAAACTCTTTATCAAAAAAGCAACTCATGACAAATGTATCAAGTTTTTCTGGTGTTATTCGAGACTGTTGTAGACTCTGATGTGAAAACACGTATTGTTTAAAACAAATGACTGAATATAAATCAGTCCCATTCACATTGACAGTTTTCTCTATTGTCTCTTTTTGATCCATTTAGATTTTAATATAGACTATTCTGACGCTGTGAAAGATGCAGCAGCATTTACTGTGACTTGTTGTGGTCTCCTAAGTGGACTGTAAAGGTAAAAACCAAACTGAAGAAAGGAAGATAAAAACTGAACAAACAAATAACTAACCACAGTAACTCCTCCAGAGTGTCTCTTTTCGGTCACTTTAGTCGGTCTCCAATACCAGATAAAGGAGGAGGGTGGGAATTGGGACACACACAAAAAAATAATCAATCAAATTTAATTTACATAGCGCCACATCATAATAAAAGTTATCTCAAGGCACTTTAATTTAGAGCTGGTCTAAACCAGACTCTTAAGCCAATTTACAGAGACCCAACAGAATCCTCCAGGAGGTTAAATAAAAACAAATTAAAATGTCTGAACTGATACAGTTAATATAGTAGGTGATACAGGTGTATAGTATAGTAGCCCCATGCTAAACACACACTAACAGATATTTACTCTGAAGTCTAATACATACTTTTGCTTCTCCTGAAATTCACTCAAGCAATAGGATGTAATAAGCATTTAACAAACAGCATGAAAGACCTGAAAGAAATCAAAACTATCTGATTACTGTAGAATGTCCTCTCATTTTCTATGTGTATGTACAACCTTTGTCTTGTTCACTCTAGTTGCAAGTCTGCAATTAAAGTGTGAAAGGAAAAAGACCCAAGTAAGCTTCATGGAGAAAGATTAAGCTAAACTAGGTGCAAACAATGGAGGGATTAAACCCTGTGTGGAAACAGAACCAGTCTGCGCTGGTTTGACATGAACTTTCCTCAGTGAACCTGAGGGGAGTTGACACGGCCTGAGGTGTGAGGTCAGCCTAAGGGGACAGCTGCTACTGCAGATCTGATTCTTTATGTCGGAATCACATAGATCCACCTGAGATGCTTGGATGACACTGCGCAGCAAAATGTTACTATGGGAAACATAGACCCTAACTGTCACCATTAATGTTAACTCATTCTTTCTTTCCACTTTAAAAGTTGATTTCTGCTTGTGACTAAACGCTGAAGAGACCAGACACTTAGTTTGTGGTTTACGATGAAGATGATGAATAACACATAACAAGAAAACATTGTAACAGATGCAATGAGGTGAAAATGCAGTAAAAGACACAAAAAAATCTAAAGTAACAGAAAAGATATAAGATTAAAATGATGAATTTTTTTTTTTAAAAAAGCAAGATGATAATTTAGTAAAACACATAACAAACCAAAAAGTACAGAAAAGACGTAACAATATCAAAGTATCAAAATGATGTAAAAGATGGAACATGGTATGGAAACAGCAAAAAAGATGAAAATGACATGAAAATGTTGTAAAAGACAAAAATGATGTAGAAGAAGAATCAGGACAAAACCAATGAGAGAAATGTAACAAAGTAAATAATGTACATGACGCAAATAGAGAAAAGGGGCATAAACAACATAAGAAGACAAAAATGAAGTGAAAAATGGAACTAGATAAAATTGACAAAGAAGACATAACAAGAACTATAGTTAAAGATGCTACGAGGTGAAACTGCGATAGAGGTCACAAGAAAGGAAAAAAGAAAAGATGGAACAAGACCAAAATGACAGAAAAGATGTGAGACCAATGTAAAAGGCGCAAAAAGACAACAATGCTGTAAAAGATGTGACAAGATGAAAACTCTGTAAAAGACAAAGATGTCAAACAAGACAAAAATGCTGTTAAAAAGGAAGCAAGACTAAAGGGTGGTCAGGACAAAAAAGGATGTGTAAAATAACAATATAAATGACACAAGATGAAACTGTGAAGGATGCAGCAGAATTAAGGTTTGTAAAAGAAAGAATATATAGAAGACAAAACAAAGTGACATGAAAGATGTAATAAGAGGTAACAATAGAGAAGTGGATCTGTAGATTCTTTATAATTATTATTATGATTACTATTATATTATAATTATATTAGATAACACAGAAATATTTTCTCAACATATGAACAAAATAAACCCTAAAGACCAAATGTATACCATGATAAATGCAATTACAAGAATAGAATAATACATAAAAAGTCTAACTTTACCCAAAGGGACCGTTAGACTTTGTACTCACCACTCTCATGGATGCAGTCCAGCTTTTCCACCATGGTCAAAGAAAACAGCTTGTACCCAGTCCTTGTTCCCAGAGCCAGTGACCTGCAACACACACAGTTATCATCAGGCATGACTGAACATGACTCTCACCTTTAGTGAAACATAAACATTCAGTTGGGCCTGAATTGGAAATATTACAGTATGTGAGGACACAATGCACAGTGGTTTAACCCTTAAAGGCACACAACTATTTTTGTCACAACTTCCAAATGACTTTTTTGTCTTTTACAAGTGATTTCTCACCATTCATTATGATATTATCCTGTGCATTTTGCATTTTTCAGTGAAAATCAGTTATTTTCTCATATTTAATTTGACTGATCATGCAAATGTTCATAAAAGCTCAGGGTAAATTCAAAGGTTATTAGATCAAAAGAAGGAAAAGTGACTTCACAAAGTCACTTTTTCAGCAACTACATCATGAACTGAACATAAACCCAGTGTGTCCATCCACTGTCATTGATCCAACTCCATGGCTTTTACTGGTGAATCAATGATGTAGATGACGGTGTTTCCATGGTAACTACAGAGCCTCTGAACGTCCAAATGGGTCATATCTGATGACCATGAAAACATGACAAACTGCATTTTACACTAATTATTTACATGTATTGATAGGATTAATGGATCAACAGGTGTTAAACAGTTTAGATCAGTAGATGGTTTTGAGCACCAGTGGATGTCTGGGTCTTTGACAGTGTGTTCACTTGAATTTCAGCTCACTGTCCTTTTTAAGAGAGCCCTCTAGTGGACATTTGTTTAGGTAACAAAAAGATTACCTGAGCAGTGTAAGTCGTATCAGTCGAAGCAGAGCAGTGGGGAGGTCATTGGTCATTGTTTTCTAAATTCTTCACAACTGAATAGATTATATAGAAGTTATAACACAGTTTATATTCTGGTCATAAACCTAATGTCATTCTGCACTTAAAACTCATTTTGCACCTTCATCATACTGAACATTAGTTTATTTTGCTCTTTACAGAGCAAACTATGTCTTAGACCATTGACTATTCTGTGAATTCTAATGTTTCTGAACTAAAACAATAAAGCAAGTGCAGTTCTGGTACCATTCTGAACTCTAGAAAAAACTTTAACATGAAACTAAACGAGAAAACCTACAGATAAAGCAAACATCTAAGTCTTTTCATTTCTTGTGCCTTAATTTTTCAGTTTGTACAGAATGTAAAATGAGTGGAGTTTACACAGAAATATAAACCATGTGTTACAGTCAGTTATAACACTAGTGGTGACTGTTGGAGTGTGTGTGTGTGTGTGTGTGTGTGTGTGTGGTACTAGTAAAGTGGAACTGTGATGTTGAGACTTCCAGGAGCTAGTGAGCATTGATAGAACCACAACATAACACTGTGTCTGATAATATTAGATAGGATGAAGGATCCACAGTGTGATGTGGTGCTAGATGATGTACAAGGGAAGAGATACTGCACAACAATATGACAAGTTAGCATGACCTGAACAGATGTGTCTGTGGAAAAAGTAGAAGTATTAGTTCAACTCATTTACTACAGAAAAAAGTGAAAAACCCCAGAAATGTACTTTAGAGTAACAAAGGCAAACGTCAGGCTTCTTAAATCGTTTCATTTAGATCATTTTTATCTCATTTCAGATGTACGAAATTAAAATTGAATGAAATAAGGAGCAAATCACAAAATCAGAGACTTCAGTAACATTTTCATTTTGTTTTGTCTTTAACATGATTTTCACCAAATGCAGTTTCATCTTTTGATATTTTTTATGCCGTCTTTTGTCATTTTTCGCACCGCCCAGAAACTGCTTTTACATTTCTTTGTTTGTTGTTACTTTCATTTAGACTGAAACCAGCTGGATCCATAAAGTGAAAGATAATGACGTCAAAACTCCTTACAGCGAACCAGCCTCGTCTTACCTCCTATTTGTCTGTTTTACACCACTTATTTTCTCAATGGCCATCCGTGGTGTCATCATACCCTGCTATGGCATCTGAACATTCCTGTCCTGTCTCATCCTGTGTCTGAGCAGGAGGAAACCTGCATGACTTCATGCAAAATATGGTACATTTTCATTGACGCGGCAGAACAAAGGCACCGTGGGCTAGATCTATGATTCTAACCTCAAGACATTTTACAGACAAAATTAGTCATTTCACACTGGAGCTAAAGTGTGAAAAGCATAAACTCTACATTATCTTCTCTCTGAGAGATGTTAATGCCTGTGGGGCAACTTAACACATAACACAGATAAATACATGTGTGCACACACACACACACACACACATACGACCCTGTCTTTCACAATGTGCTTTCTTATCTCTTATCTTTTTTGTTTTGAGCAAAATGAGCGTCCTGTCAAACGCAGGTCGGTATTAATGATGTGTAGTTAAAGGTTTGATAATCTGTTAGTTTGGTCCAAGAAGGAAGACTCCTAGGAGCCACAGTGGAAGTCTCTTAAAGGGTCATACAGCTGATGACCTCTAGATGCAGCTCCCATAGACGAACAATGAACTTCCCTCTAAAAATGATGTTACTGGTTTTATCCAGGAGTCATTCTGGGGCAGTGTTTCCAACTGCTCAGTAAGGAAAGTATCTATTGTCCATCCTAAAAGTCAGTACAAGTTACTAAATGACATCATCACCTAATCTGCATAATTGGAAATGTACATGTAATTGTAATAAACGATGTAGGAGAGAGGAATAACATTGTGTTAGAGACAAAAAGTGAGTATAAAAACACCTTAAAAATGTTTAGAACTACAAATGAGCTATACTGTTGATTCTTGTTTGTTTTTTAATGTTCCAATTCCAACCCTCCTCCTTTATCTGGGTTTGAGGACCAGCTAAAGTGACCAAAAAGAGACACTCTGGAGGAGTTACTGTGGTTATTTATTTGTTTGTTTAGTTTTTAGCTTCATTTTCTTCAGTTTGGTTTTTATCCTTATGGTCCACTTAGGAGACCACAACAGGTCACAGTAAAACATGAACATTTTTAATTTTCAGTCTACATTAATAATCTAAATGGAGCAAAAAGAGACAATAAAGAAAACTGTCAATGTCAATGGGACTGATTTATATTCAGTGCAGTCACTGCAGTGTTTTCACATCAGAGTCTCCAAAAGTCTCCAATAACACCAGAAAAAGTCGATAGATTTGTCACTAGTGGCTTTTTTGATAAAGAGTTTGTAGAGGGGTCTGAAAAATCATTAAATATACCAACAAAGTGTCTAATTTGGAAACACTGCCTTTTACATCTACAGACTGTGAGTTTTATGACTGCAATACAGAAAATCATTTAGTGTCATTTAGAATAAAAATGTGTGTTTTAGTGTTTGAGTCACTTTTCAAAAGTTGCTAAAAGTTTCCAAAGAAACTTTAAAAGTAGCTAAATTTGTTGCTAGGTTACTTAAAAAAAAAGAGTAGGGTAGTCTGAAAACTTGCAAAATCTCGCAACACAAGTGTTAAGTTGGCATCAATGTTCTGGTGTCATTGATTTTGTTTAGATGCTCTAATATGTGCTCCAGTACATCTGTAAATTACTGCTTCATTAGTACAATTTTAACCCAATAGAAATCTTTTTAATGTCTGCTTGGTCAGGCTTCAATTGACAGGTGTGATTAACAGCCCCCTTACCTGTCTGTCAGAGCCTCTGTTTACTGAAAACAAACATTTGTCAGAGCCTGCCTTTATTTCTAATTACTAGACCAAAAAATGCTTGATGAAGTTTACTGTTTTACTCAGCAAGTCAGTAAGATAGTGTTTAGCATTGAGTCACCCCGGACCCCGAGCCAAAGTGGTGATGACCAAACTCCAGGCTTCAAAACATCAATATGAAAACCACTGGATGACACCACAGTACCTCTGTCATCTTCTTATACATGGTCTATGGATGAAACAAGCAAACAAATAAGATGAAGACAGCATTTGGCAAGTTAAAGTGATTTTAAAATGTTTTTGTCAAAAAATTCCAGTGCCTTATAAGTTTTGGATCTTTTCCTGACATACATGTACATCAGAGAGCAACATAAGGCATGTAGTGTACATTTCTGATACTGATAGGCTCCAGGGAGCTTCAACAGTTGGTCATTTGGACACCAAATACACAACTTCGCTGTGAAATGCTAATGCCATTCTGTTGATTACAGGAGTAACTTTTTAAAAAATCTTAATCTGACAAATGGAAACCGGAAAGCTAGATTTTGTGTTTTTGCAAATATATGCAGTAAAATCATATTTCATTAAACATATCTGAGAATCTGGTGTCTTTTCTTCCTCTATTAATTTTAGCACATTTGTTTCATCAGCTAAACTGGGATTAAAAGATTAGTGTTTACAGCCCTTGTACCTCTAAACCTGGTGAAGACAGACTCTGAGTCACAAGTGTCAAAACAGCGTTTGGCGATGTGGTTTTTGTTTCAGCTGGTTCTGGCACGAAGGAGAAGTTGTTTATCATTTTCAGACATGTCTGTTTCACGTTTTTTACTTTTTTCGTGTATTAAAATCATGGAATCGAATCAAATATTCGACAGATTACAAAGATTATCGATAGCTGCAGCTCTACTGTTATGCTGTGCAGCCTACGTGAGTCATTTAGTGTCCGGTTGTGTGTTTGTGCGTGGATCTGGACCGGTGTCAGTCCACTCCCTCCCCCCGGGTCCACTATGTCTGCTTACGTGGAGTCTTGGTTGAAGGACGCGCAGCCGAACCCGCGCCCGGGTCCGTCCGGTCCGTCCAGTCCGTCCGGTCCACCGGGCCCTCCGCCAGCAGCCGTCGTCTCCATCCCGATTCCCAGCGACCTCCTTCCCTCCCTCCGCCCTGGATTGGAGGCCTGGGATCGGCTGCACCTTTTCGCTCGATGTCGGCGGAAGACAACTTCAGTGCGGATGAAATGTGCCCCGGCTCCGGGTGAGCTGGAGCCAGAGGTCCGAACCGAACCGATCCTACACTGATTCTGGTGAAGGTGGAGAGCGGTTCGGCTGGAGCTTGGTAATCAATATACCCTGTTGCAAAAATAAAGAGGGAAAAGAAGCAAAACAACGAACAGCTGACTGTACTCCGTCATAGCTCCGCCTCTTAGGATTGGCTGGGAGTAAAACAACGTTGTCACAGACTACTTTGATTGGTCGAGGGCGTAGTGGAGAGTTTTAATTGGCTGGAAGCTTTGTTTGTGCCAAGTCCATGTGATACCCCCAACGTCCTCTACAGAGAATGGCCAATATGTTACAGCATGTATGGAAGCCGTGAAGTGCCAAAAGATAGTTCCATTTCTCATATGTTTTCAATTACGGACAGGTTTATTATGTATGTCAATATGTCCCAAACCTTTTCCGCTCAAGTCCAGATAGACAAATTTAGTTTCTTCTCAGACACGTGGGTCTCACCAGAAATTTGGAGGTCCACAAAAAAAAAAAAAATCACTTTGGGACCGACCTCTTCAGGACCGCAAACCATGCCAAACCCTAAAACGTCAACTCTGTGCAGGTATGGATCTAAATTCTGCATAAAATAGATTTTTTTGATATTTTACCTGTTAACCCTTAAAGACCCCAAACTATTTGTCACAATTCCAATTCCACATTATAATTTTTATCTTTCTCAAGTCATTTATCACCATTTATTATAATATTATCCTCCGCATTTCCTTTTTTCACTGAAAATCAGGTATTTTCCTACATTTGATTTACAGATCATGCACATGCTCATAAATGCTCAGAGTAAATTCAAATATTATTAGATTAAATAAGAAAAAAAACTTCGGAAAGAGTGACTTTTTCAACAAAATATATTACTAACAGAATATAAAAACATGTGTGTCCATCCACTGTCATTGATCCAACTCCTTGGGTTTTATGGGTGAATTGATGAGGTAGAAGATGACAGTGTTTCCATGGTAACTAGGGAACCTCTGAACATCCAAATGTGTCATATCTGATGACAATGAAAAAATGAGAAAGAAAAAAGTAAAGGAATCTCAAAGACTTTAAGGTCTGACAGCCGATACACTGACTGCATCAAACACAGAGGTTTTCAACATTCCAGAGATAGGATTCATTACACCAGGTTAACAAAATAATGGTTTTACAAGACATCGGAGGGTTATCTGGTGACACTTTGCTTTCACCGTGGCCGTAAGCGATTAACTGCCATCCTCAGCCCTCCTTGAGAGACTGAAGAGACGCACAAACA
>JAPQRQ010047511.1:0-20920 GCA_037367365.1 Apogon talboti | reverse complement strand
ATTTTTTCAGAGCTATATATATATATGTTTGTATATTTAGAGCATGATCAGTGAATTAAATACAGGAAAATACATGATTTTTATTGAAAACACATGAAATGCAGAGGCTAATATTATATTAAATGGTGATAAACCTCTTAAGAAAAGTTAAATAGAGAGAGACATTCATTTGGGAACTGACACAGAAGTCGCTCTGGGTCTTTATGGGTTAATTTGTGCATGATGTTTAAGGGCAGTGTCCAGAATTACTTTGGAGGCATCATCAGGCCCAAACAACATGACCTCATCCAACAAATGTAGTGGCATCCATGGCTTCGTTTGTGCAGGTCACTGTAGTGGCTGTTTGACCGAGTTGGCCTTTCCCTGTTTCAGTGTTACATCAGTTGTGTTGAATGCATCTGATTCAGCTTTTACTGACATTACACCTATTAAGAAGAATATCACAAATAAAATCAGTGCATCTCTTCTGTTCTCTCAGACTGTAGTGAGACCTTCACCTCCTCTACCGGGTTGTTCACTTCACCCAACTACCCCGACTACTACCCCAATAACAGAGACTGCATCTTCAGGATCACTTTGCAGGTCAACATGCAGATTCTGTTGAACTTCACTGACTTTAACCTGGAGGGCTCCGCTCCTGCCTGCAGCTTCGACTTTGTGGAGATCAGGTAGAAAAACACTGGGTCTGTGGAACATGGTAATAATAAAATAAACAAAAAATAGATTTTTACATGAAATAAAATCATTAATGTAAAAATAGCTTAATTAATAAAACAGTTGTTAATACACAGTCTGTACATTTTAATGACAGTACTGCCCCATTAGTGCCCATGCACTGTTTAGATTCACTGTATGTTCTAAACCGGGGTCTTCCCTGCTCTGGATCATATAGGGCTGTAGATTTTTCTTCAGTAACTCTTTTTCTTTTGGCATTCCTCTAAATCAGGGGTGTCAAACATGCGGCCCGTGGGCTAAAATCGGCCCTCCAAAGGGTCCAATCCATCCCGTGAATTTGTGAAATCCAAAAATTACGCTGAAGATATGACCAACCAAGGATTTACTTTAGTTGAGGTTCCACGTTCTGACCAATATGATCTCTAACAGCATAATAACCTATAAATAATGACAGCTCCAGATTTTCCTCATTATTTAATATGAAAAAAATAGCATTATACTATGAAAATACGTTCATTTCCAAACTGTCTTTTCACAATAAAATGTGAATAAATTGAACAAATATGAACCTGAAATGTCTAAAGAAAATTAAGTACAAGTTTAATAATATTCTGCCTGTTTGTATGTATGTATGTGTAAATGATAAGGTAAGGCATAATATTGTTAAAACTGCACTTATTTTGTTCTGTTTTTGTGAAAGGGTAGTTTGTAAATGGAAACATTTTCATAATTTATTGGGGATTTGTTGCACTAAACCAGAGAAACATTTTTTGTCATTATTTATAGGTTATTATGCTATTAATTTACCGGTCGGATTGAGATCATACTGGGCTGAATTTGTCCCCTGAACTAAAATGGGTTCGACTGCCCTGCTCTAATTCCAAAATCTAAATGTTCACATTCACTCTGACGTCACACTGCAGGTGTTTTTACACATCTGTCAGAGACTCATTAACACATAGCTTCATTTACAAGTGCTGACCTTATTGACTCCCACAATCCTTTGCAGGGATGGCGGATATGAAACGTCTCCACTGATTGGAAAGTTCTGTGGTGATCAAAAGCCTCCCGTCCGGATGTCTCATAGCAACCGTCTGTGGGTTCGATTCCGCTCTGATTCCTCCGTCACACGGCGTGGCTTCACTGCTCACTGGGACGGAAGCACAACCGGTCAGTGGTAAAACCCACAAACACTCAGACTGGAATGGACTGGGATTGGTGTTCAGAAGGAGAATCCTCTTCCTTCTCCTTCTTCTTCTTCTTCTTCTTCTTCTTCTTTACTTGTCCTTCTTGTTCTTCTCCTCTTCCTCCTCCTTCTTGTTCTTCTTCTTGTCCTTCCTCTTCTTCTCCTCCTCCTCCTTTTTCTTCTTTACTTGTCCTTCTTGTTCTTCTCCTCTTCCTCGTCCTCCTTCTTCTTCTTCTCCTCCTCCTTCTGCTTCATGATATATGATATTTCTATATTACTCTCCTGCCCTTCAGACTCAACATTCATGTCTTCATTGTGACTTTTGTCCAGGCTGTGGAGGAACGATGACCACTGCGTCTGGGGAGTTCTCCTCTCCTAACTACCCCCTGTCATACCACCCTAATACTGAGTGCTACTGGACCATTCGGACCAGTCAGGGTAGCCAGCTCCTCCTGTCATTCTCTGATTTCCACCTGGAGGCCAGCTCTTCTTGTACTTATGATTACCTGGCTGTGAGTACTGAAAATTATGCAAATGACCGTTTGTGTCTCATCTGTTTGTGCAAGGAATGAGACTTTACGTTGACGGTCCGGTTTGGGTTTTTAAAAATTAGTACACTGTATTTGTAATTAGGTTGGTTTATAAAAGCTATTAGAAATTATAAAGCTATTTTCATCTCTCCTCATAACTATAGTTTGTATTACACCTTTACCCCAAAGAAGGAAAAGGTGATATGTGTGAATGTCTAACCACATCATAGGTGTATGATGGTAACAGCAGCAGCTCCTCAGAGCTGGTCAGGTTGTGTGGTAACCAGGTTCCCAGCACCATCCGCTCATCCACCAATCAGCTGTTTGTCAAACTTCGCACCGACTACAGCGTCAGCGCTGGAGGCTTTCTGGCATCATACACATCTGGTATGAAACACACCTTCACTTGTGTCAGGTACAGATGTTTCAAAGAGTCCAAGGGTGCATGGCAGGTCTCTATCATAACCACTTGTTTGTCTAGTAAGTCCATTAAAAATGTTCTGCAAAGTGCAATGATTTTTAATTTCAGTTCTAGTTTGTAAGACGTTACACAGACCAAAGTACAGTTTATTTAACCCTTAAAGAACCACAACTGTTTTTGTCTTGGAGTTTTATGTCTTTATAATAAATGGTGATAAATCACTTAAGAAAAGTTAAATAGAGAGAAAAATTCATTTGGGAACTGACACTAAAGTAGCTGTGGGTTCAGCTGTGTTAGAAAAGAGTGAGTGTTTTGCAGTGTCCGCTTTAGTGGAGCCTGAACGGGTTCTTTATCTTTGGTTGTGTGTTTGTTTTTGTCTCTTCAGACTGCAGTGGTATGGTCGTCTCGGACCGTCATAACGGAGTCATAGAGTCCCTGAACTTTCCCAACAACTATCCACTCAACTCCATGTGCAGCTGGACGCTCCAGGCCACCAGTGGAAACACCATCAACTACACCTTCACCGCCTTCCAGCTGGAGGCCACGTCCAGCCAGTGCAGCTACGACTACGTCAAGGTATTGGACAGGAAAATCCTGCACTTTTACAAACCTTTATTGGCTTGGCTTTTTTATCTCACCGGACGACTGGCCATGAGCGAATGTGAAGGGGCTGTGTGCAGTGTCATCTTTGTCTTCTTGATCGTTGTCTTCGTCGTCGTCTTCACCTAACACAATCTGAAGGACTTTTCTCAGTTTTTGTTTGCACTTTATGACCGTGTAGGGGATAGACCCAGTAGAAATAACATTTATGTAGTCAAATTAATCAAAATGCACAATAATTACATTATTCTATAATAGTTTTGTGAGTATTTGTTGCTCTCAACAATGACCCTTGTCTGTAAATGTTTCTTCTTTAGCTCTATAATGGACCTAATAACCAGGCTCCTCTGATTGGTACATTCTGTGGGTACTCGCCGCCCCCTGCTGGCGGGACCACAGGCTCCGCCCTGACCATGGTGTTCAGATCAGACTCTTCTGTGTCCATGGCTGGATTCCAGATGATGTGGTACCAAAATGGTGAGATAGCAGTTGATCTGGTGTTATTACCACATCAACAGCTCTTTTACATTCCAGAGCCTGCAGTGACAAAATGAACAACATAATCAATCCAATTAACCAAATGAATTAAAATTAACAAAATAATAAGTGCAGTGAAAATAAAAGTTAAATAGAGAGAAAATATTATTTTGGAACTGCGGTAAAAGTACAAATGGATCTTTATGGGTTAATAATGAACATATGTAATAATTGTAACTCCTTCTATTAATAAACATGTGGTTGTGTCCACTGTCATGAGTTCTCATCAGGTATGGTTCTGATGAATGAGTGTTTCGTGTCCCTCAGGTTGTGGTGGTGAACTGTCTGGACCAACGGGCTCGTTCAACAGTCCCGGTTATCCAGACCGATATCCAGAGAACCGGGAGTGTATCTGGTATATTACCACGTCTGGGGGCAGCAGCATCACCCTCAATATCCATGAATTTGATGTGGAGTTCCACCAAGACTGCAACTATGACGTCCTAGAGGTAAGACACCTGAGCAGACACCACCTGTTCCCAGACCAATCGGTAGGATTCAGAGGATTTGGTTCACTCCAGGGAGCTCATACCAACTCTTTTCCAATAACAATGCTAAGCATTTATGGTCCAAATGCACCCCATGATTTTTTTCTCACAATATCTGATATAACACCAGCCTGTAATTCAAATGTTATTAAAAGTGACTCAAATTAGTATTTAGATGCAGTTTTAGGCACATTCAACAAAACCCTGAGCCTCAGTGCAACCCTGGATGATATTTAGCTGTATCATCCCACTTTACTCATTTTACTTTCATGTTCATACATTTTACAGTATTATTATAATTAACTTTTTGAAATCCTTTTAATTATTACCTATAGTTATCAAATGTGTTTATAATGATACTCTAATTTTGACCATATTCTAGTCTCATTTCAATTCTGACATGTTTTGCCCTAAAGACAAGATTTCAAAAATACCAAAGATGCTGATATATTGTAATGATAGTGAGATTAAAGGATCTGGTTTCAATGGAAGTCAATGAAGCGTTTTTGCACAAGAGTTAATGACTTTATTTTGTTTGTTTTGTTTTTCACCTAACCTAAATAAATGATAAAATTACCTTTTGAATGTTGTGCTTCAGGTGTATGGAGGCCCAGACCTCATGGCCCCTCAGCTGGTCAAACTCTGCACCACCACATCCAGTCCAATGCAAGTCTCCAGCACCGGCAACATGATGACAGTACGCTTCAAGTCCGACGCCTACGTCAGTGGTCGAGGTTTCAACGCAAGTTGGACTGAAGTTCAGGGAGGTAAGTGGAATTTTTCTGCATGCAGGCCAGTGTAGCATTTGGCTCAATACAGACAATAGAATATGACAAAATATATAATATCAGTGTGACACAATGTTGAATTCATTGAACAAACTCTCAATTAAATATAATCATATGACATGTTTCTATCTTCTGATGGACTGTCACTGATGTGTATGTGAGTGATTCCAGTGTAAACCAGGGTAAAACTGAGATTAAGTTACAGAACATTCGATTTGTATCTGATCTGATGTAGGACCAGATTGTATGTGATTATTAGTGTTCACACTGTCATGAAAGTACAGATCTGAGTCAGGATAAAAGTTATAATAAAGTGATAGTAGTCGTAGTAGTCATAACAATATAATAATAATAATAATAATAATAATAATAATAGTGATAGTCAGTGATAAGAGAACGCTGGCTGATGCAACAGCGTCCACTGAACAGCTGTAGAATAGATGAACACTGGACTGAACACTAGTAACAAAAGGGTTAAAAGTGTTTACAACTTCATTTTTGTCCTAATTATAAAGCACCTCTAAAGCCCTTGTTGTAAAGTGTTACCACATACAGTATTTCCTCCATATTTTGCTGCCTGTGGTCTGATGTGGTCTGGACTGGACTTGTCTCCTGTCCGTTGCAGGCTGTGGAGGTCCGGTCACTGCTCCGTCAGGGGAGATCCACTCTCCTCTGTATCCCAACAGCTACCCCCACAACACGGACTGTTCCTGGGTCATCAGTGTGGATCCAAACCACCGTCTGTCTCTCAACTTCTCTGACTTGGACATTGAACAGCACAACAGCTGCTCCTTCGACTATGTGGCTGTGAGTTCAGGGTCTGGTGGTGTTTGGGGTGTTTTATCTCCTTTTATGAGTGTGTACAGTGCAGCAGTGGTGGGGAGGACAGGCCTGTGACGTCAACGTATTTAACACTAAAATATTTAAACAATATGGATGGATTTATCTATCTATCTGTCTGTGTGTCTGTCTGTCTATAGTCTTATCCACTCTACTCTTATTTAAATATGTACTGTATGTTGTCTATAGAGTTTTATTACTTACTACTACTACTATTATTATTATTATTATTATTATTATTATTATTATTATTATTATCATTTGTATTGTTTGTCTTTTGTGTTATTTTTTTGCTGCACATTTTTTTCTGGCACTTTAATCTGTTGCTGCCTTGACCAGTGAATTTCTGTGTTGTGGGATCAATAAAGTCTAATCTAATCTAATCTAATCTAAAAGAAACAGTGAATAGGCCTCTGCTCAGTAGTTTAACAGATATTCTGTTACTCCCAGTTGTTCTGGTTTATAACACTCACTCACCTCTGTCCTGTACATGAAATCAAGAGTAATCATCCCTTTTACCTGCTGTATTTACCATTTATCACCATTTCTGTTTATACTGTTACAAAGATATACACATTGTTCATACATATACATACTATTACATACTGTTAATACTGTAAATTTGCATCTATTCATTTTTTGTCCAGTTTTATTTTTTATTCTACTTAGTTCTATTCTTAAGTCACTTTGTTAAACTGTAAAAGTTATATTCTCTTTTCTTATCTTATTTTTAGTTTTTGTAATGTAATATTCACTCTATTCTTATTTCTGTAGTACTGGTGTTTTATTAATATTGTTGCACTGACTATTCTATTCTATTCTTTGCTCAATAGTAGATGTGTTTCTTTTTAGATCTATGACGGTCCAACTCCATCCTCTCCTCTTCTTGCTCGTGTATGTGGTAGTACTCGACCTCCTCTCATCATCTCCACCCAGAACACCATCTATGTTCGCTTTAGGTCCGACTCCACCCAAAGCCATCGTGGATTTAGTGCTTACTTTACTGAAAGTAAGTGCCTGTTACCATTCACTGTATTAACTACAATAATATTCAGTCCGTCTAACAAAGTCATGATTCCTTGTCATCGCCTGCTTACTTCTATTCCTCTCTTTGTCTTTTTCCATTATTCCACCCTGTTTTGAAAAAATACACAGTAAAGCAAAACCGCTGAAGAAAAGGGACACAAGCACATACTCACAGCAGCTTTTATGACACTGAAACTGACCACAATTCACAGCAGCACAAAAAAAAGTTTCAAATTTATAATACATTTATTTGGATGAATGGAAACCCACCAAATATCAAAGGGCAATGAAGCTTTCCTGGTGGAAGAACATCTCACCAAGATGCTTCATGTTGGAGTTTTTTCTTGAATTTGTCACTGGCATGTACAGTAAAAAAAACAGTTGCAGCCTTACCAGTTGAACACATGTCCTGTTACCTTTACAATCTAATAAATGCACAAATGTCACAAAATGCACAATTATTAACTATTATTCTGACCTCAACAATCAAGGGTCTACATCCTTTTTTCTTATAGCGATAACTTGCCGTTATATTCTGTATAATTTGTTGTTTTCAGCTTGCGGTGCAACCATCACGACAGATAATGTGGGCGGGGCTATTGCATCACCGCGGTACCCAAGACCATACCCACCCAATCAGAACTGTAGTTGGATCATCAGAGCACAGGAGCCATGTGAGTTCACTCACGTAGACTTGATTATATCTATCAAAATGCCATGTCCATTGACCTGTTTGTGTTTTTTTTGTCAGTCAACCATGTGACCCTGTCATTCACGGACTTTGAGTTAGAAATGATCACTTCTAACTGTTCCCATGACGCCGTGGAGATCTTGGATGGAGACAACTACCAGGCTCCTTCTATAGGTAATGATAGGTGATGTGTTTATCTGTGATGAAAGATCAGAGCTGTTTTAGTTCAGGTTCCACATCCTCTAGTATGATCTACAGTGGATCAGAACCAGTCAAATAAGAACAGAAGAATATAGAAATGATGTCAAATCCAAACTTTTCTCTATGTTTTATGAAAAAATTACATTATGAAAATGTTTACATATACCAACTATCCTTTAAAAAATGTGAATAACATGAACCACCATGAAAAAACTGACATGTATTAATTAAAATTGGTGTAATGTTACCCATATTCATCCTCAGTGGATCTACAAACACACACAACATTTAATAACAGACACAATATTGGTCCAATTACACTGGTTTATATGAAGACATTTCATATTGTTCATATTTGTTCAGATTATTCACTGTTTTTTAAAGGTTAGTTTATAAATGTATGTAATTGTAGTATTGTACTGGTTCTGATCTACTTTAGGTCATATTAGCCTGAATGTGGAACCTGAACTAACTTGATAATATCTTCAGTGTCATTTTTGCATTTCACACATTCATCCCATGGACCAGACTGGATCCTTTGGTGGTCCGGTTTTGGCCAGCGGGCCGTATGTTGGACACCCACGTGTTGGATGGTTCTGTTAATATGGTGTCTTTTTCAGGGCGGTTCTGTGGATCTGACGTTCCTCACCCAGTGACGTCCTTCAGTAGTGCTCTGGTGGTCAACTTCGTCTCAGACCATTCTGTTTCCACTAAAGGGTTCAGAGCCACCTACTCGGCGTCCACGTCCAGTAAGTCATACCAGTAAAACCACCCAGGTCTTCTTCTATGCACAGTACGGGGCCTCATTTCAACCAAGAATTTACAGCTATTTTTCCCCTCTAATCTAATTTTAATTTAACCCTTAAAGACCCAGTGCTAGTCTTGTTGCAGCTCCAAAATGAAATTTTCTCTCTATTCAACCTTTATTAAGTAATTTATCACCATTTATTCTAATATTACCCTCTGTATTTTCCATTTTTCAGTGTAAATCATGTATTTTCCAATACTGAATTCACTGATCCTGTAGGTTTTCATAAAAGCTCAGAGTAAAGCCAAAGGTTATTATATCAAAACAGAGAAAACAAGTGATTTTTTTCAGTAAAATTTATAATAACTCAACATAAAACAAATATCTCCATCCACTGTCATTTATCATTTATGTCATTTATGCTGTCTAAATTTAAGAACTGTTTGAAGTTCAACCCTTAAAGACCCACATGTATTTTTGTCATACCTTCCAAATAATTTTTTTTATCACTCCCCTGGTGATTTATGATCATCTATTATAATATTAGCATCCGCATTTTATATTGTTCAGTGTAAATCCTGTATTTTCCTATAGTTACTGATCATGTAGATGTTCATTAAAGCTCAGAGTCAGTTCAAAGGTTACTACATCAGAAACAGAGAAAACTGAGGAAAAAGTGATTATTACAGCAAAATGTATCATTAGTTGAACATAAACCCAGTGTGTCCATCCACTGTCATGGATTGTTGTTGAAGATGACGGTGTTTCCACCTTCACCACGGATGCATTTATTGTTTTATTCATTTTACTTGTTATTTTATTAGTTTATTAGTTTTTGTTCCTTTTGTTGCCTATTTTATTTTTTTCTTTCATTTTATTCAGTTTGTGGCTTATTTTATTTCTTTATGTCTTTATGCTGCACATTTTTTCTTGCACTTTATTCTGTTGCTGCCTTGACCTTGAATTTCCCTGTTGTGGGATCAATAAAGTCTAATCTAATCTGATCTGATCTAATCTAATCTAATCTGATATAATCTAATCTAGTCTAGTCTCATCTGATCTAATCTAGTCTAATCTAATTTTATCTAATCTGATGTAACCTAGTCTAATCTAATCTAATCTGATCTAATCTAGTCTAGTCTAATCTGATCTAGTCTAGTCTGAGCTAATCTAATCTAGTCTAGTCTAATCTGATCTAATATGATCTAGTCTAGTCTAATCTAATTTTATCTAATCTAGTCTAATCTAATTTTATCTAATCTAGTCTAATCTAATTTTATCTAATCTAATCCGATCTAATCTAGTCTAGTCTAGTCTAATCTAATGTCGTCAACATGAATCACACTTGTGCTGTTTGTCAGTGCTCACATGGATCAATATCCATCATAAAATCATCAATATTTTTGCCTGAAAGTTTAATTCTGACAGAGGAACTGGATGTCATTCAGCTGCGTCAGTTTCCTGTAGTAAAATGATGCCTCCAGTTGACGGTGTGTCCATGCTGCTGTTTTTTCTTGCCCCTCCCTCAGGCTGTGGAGGCGATCTGGTGATGGAGAGCGGGGCTTTTAACAGTCCCAACTACCCAGGAGCATATCCGCCCAATGTGGAGTGTGTGTGGACCATGAGAAGCTCACCAGGAAACCGGCTCCAGCTCTCATTCATGTCAGTCAATAGATGTGCATCACTGCAAACCCTTTCCACCGGTTTTCCGTATCGTTAGCATCATAGCACCATTGCCTAAGTGCCTAAGACATTTTTTTGGCCAAATTGTGATATTAGTGTAAAATAAATTAGCAGTGTTAGGAGAGAAAAGGAGATATCACAATATAAAGGACTTAGGCAATAATGTTGTGAGGCTAACGATGTATGTGTGTGTATGTATGTGTGTATACACGTACAGGTGCATCTCATTAATTAGAATATCATCAAAAAGTTGATTTTTTTCTGTAATTCAATTCAAAAAGTGAAACACATCTTTATTTATACATTCATCACACACACTGCTATATTTCAAGTGTAATACATGTTCATACTTTTCAATAGTCCAACATTTCTGTGTTGAAAATTAGTATATTTTAGTGGTCTTAATAATATTCTAACTTTCTTAGATACTGAATTTTGGGTTTTCATTAGTTGTAAGTTATAACCATCAAAATGAACAGAAATGAACACTTTAAATATATCAGTCTGTGTGTGTGTGTGTTGAATCTACAGATAAAGATGCGTTTCATTTTGTGAACTGAATTACAGAAAAAAATCTACTTTTTGATGATATTCTAATTTATTGAGATGTGTGTGTGTGTGTGTGTGTGTGTGTGTATATGTGTGTGTGTGTGTGAGTGCGTAGATGATGTGAACTGTAGGTGACTGCAGTGATGAGCATTACTGTTGCACACTTTGCTTTTAACTCTATAAATACTCCATAACTGGCTGACAGTGAGTGTCATTGTGTGTGTTGTTAGTGTCTTCCACCTACAGGGAGATGCCGGCTGTAACAACGACTACTTAGAAATCAGGGAGGGCAACTCCACTGGCAACCTGGTCGGCCGCTTCTGTGGAACGTCGCTGCCGTCCAACTACACGTCTGTAACCGGTCACATCCTATGGGTGAAGTTCGTGTCAGATGCATCGATCAGTGGACAGGGATTCAGAGCTGCCTTCTCCCACTGTGAGTGTGAAACCTGCTAAAATAAAGAGCAGTGGTTACATTTTGTGTTACAGCGCCTGGTACATGTCTGCAGGTGCAGCTGTAGTTATGGTTAGCTCCGCCCTATTGTCCAGATATGGTCACCTCTGGCACCAATCACAAACCATGAATCAACAAATGCTGTACAGTTTAGTGTCAACTGTCAGCTCCATTTAAAGGCTAACAAACACTTAGCAATTTCTGTGAATCCTGGTGTTGTCTGGTCTTTATGCTCCCTCCCAAACTGATAGTTGTTTAAGAAATGACAAGCTCTCTGCTGCATCACTGATTATTACACATTAAGTGTCTAACCTGTGTGTACCCAGAGTAAAGCGTGGACAGTCACCACAGTGGCACCAGTTCAGTTTGTGCTCCACCTTGTCCTCGTTGAGATGTTTCAGTGTTGTAAATGAACACACTCAAATAAAAAGTAGAATTCTAACCTGTCGTTTTTTTCCCAGTGTATGGTAATGATGTCACAGGAGAGACTGGTCAAATAGCATCACCACTGTATCCAAGAACGTACCCTAATAACGCCCACTACCACTGGACCATTACTGTGGATGGAGGAAAGTACATCCAGATTCGCTTCTTGGACATGGACGTAGAGGACCTTTACAACTGTTACTATGACAACCTAAAAGTAAGAGTGTTCATAAAGTCGTAGACAGTGCTGTTCTGTGGCGCAGTGTTGTTTATGTTGTTTATTGTTTATGTAGCATGCATGTTAAAGTTGACGGTGCTCCCATGTCTCCTCCAGGTCTTTGACGGCCCCAGTATTCATTACTATCCCCTGGGGACATTCTGCGGTTTGACCCTGCCCCCTCCTTTAAGAAGCTCTGGCAGTAGCGTCACATTACAGTTCCAGTCCGATACTGTGGTCGGAGGACGAGGCTTCCTGGTGGAATGGACCGCCGTCCAGGACTCTGGACCCCCACCCACCATCCCACCAGGTCTGACACCAGCTCCTCTAACCCTAACCCCCCCCCCAAATGCAGGAGGCTAATGCAGACAGACAAATGTGTGTGGATGCCAGATGAAACTAAATTTATATCTAAATTTAATTAGGAAACATAAGACTATCGTAGAATGACGTCTTCATATTTCTTCAAGTTGAATCATTGTGGTCTGATTATTGATTGTATGTGTTGGATGTTGGATAAATGTTGTTTTCCCTGGTCGGCCTTTTTGAGAAGAAGAGCTGCAAGGTAAAGTGTAAAATATGGTTGCCATGGTGATGCAGCAGTTAAAACTATCACCTCAGAGCATAAAGGTTTAGTTTGAGTTTGTATATTCTCCTCATGTCTGCGTAGCTTCACTGCAAACAGTACAAACAGTGTATACGCATTAAAATATTGTGTAGGTGATGTTCCATATGCACATAAACTTTAATGTAACTCTGGAAACAAATACACATTATGACACTGTGTTTAGTTATTAGAAGGATCCAAGCTGGCTTCCTTTCAGTTTGTACTCTGGATTTAAGATCAGAGCACAACCCATCATTAGTTAACACTTGTTATTTTTTAATTAATTTAACCTTTAAAAAACAATCCCATTGAGATTAAGAACCTCTTTTACATGGGAGTCATGGCCAAGACAGGCAGCATCAAATACAACACACAGGTACAAGATGACGCAGTTAAATACACAAATTACACACACATTTGTCACTTAATAGTTAGTAAGAATAACATTTAGGAGCAGATTAAGAAAAAACAAGTGAAGTTATGGATTTGGCCTCTAGAACTGTCCGTTTGGACTTAAAGGTGTTCAATAAAAATAACTCAGTTTCAGTCTTTGCACCTTATGATGGAGTCAGGTGCACAGAGTAAACAAAAGCCCTTTGACCCAGTTCTGTACCAGTGTATGGAACACAAACCAATACATGAACATTTGTACGGAGACAATAAGTATCAGAGGTTCTCTTCACAATGAATGTACAAATGTAGAAAGGCAGGAGGTCGAGTACTGGACAGAGTAGACCTCACAGTGGTGTCATTAGTAATGAACCTCAGAGAAGCATCATGGGAAACGGAGTTAACCAATAAGCAGAAGCATTCATATACAACAGATCTCCATTATCTAGCATAGATTAAAAAAAAAAGTTGCAGCAACAAACTGTTTTATGCATTAAAAGAAAAACTTGTTTAGAAAGTAAACACGTAGCTTAAGCCTCAGTTTCCTCTTCTGTCATTCTAACACATATTATTGTATTCTACGAGATACAATAATTCAGTTGTGATGTCGAGACCACGGTGCTGCTCACTGAAAACTCTGTACTGAAGTCTTTGGTGTACTTTTATTTATTTATTTATGTATTTATCTTGTGTTAGGTGCTTGTGGTGGAATGCTTATGACAGGAGAGACCCCTCAGTTCGTCTTCTCCCCTGGTTGGCCTGAAAACTACCCCCCCAACCTGGAGTGTACCTGGTTGATTCGTTCTCCACAGTCTATCATAGAGTTCAACCTGCTGTCTCTGGACATGGAGGACCACCCCACCTGCGACTTTGACAGTCTGGTAATCAGAGACGGTAAGGATAGACGTTCCACAGAATGATCATGTGAGGTTGGATTAGTGGATCATGTTTTTGCAGTTAACACAGTCAACCACGCTAAGGGAAATGTGATTACAGCTCTAGAGCCCATGAATGAGAGCGTAGGGACACCAGTCCAACCGACAACCACCAATAAACAGTAGAGAAGAGGAGGCAGTGACTGAAACAAGCCATGAGAGGTGGTGTCGACAAACCACAGGGTGAATAAATGACAGGACAGATGATGACAGATGGAAGACTCCAGGCACCAGTTTAAGTTAATGACAACATAGCAGCTAATATGTGGCTAATGCTCTGAACGTGTAGGTTCAGTAAGTATATTGGACACTCAAGACAGAAACAAAGTGGTTCAATCTAACACCCCACACACACACACACACACACACTCTCTGCACCCTGGGTTTTTTTTTTGTCTTTTTTTAAATTTTTCCTTGTATATATCCTTTATATGTTGCATATATTTCCTTTTGTACATTAAAGGTTATATTTTGTATTTAACCTTTTGTATATTCTAGTATTTCTTTGTAGGTTTGCATATTGTCAGTATTTTTCAGTATATATTTTCAATATAATTTTTGTGTGAAAGTTTTATATACAGTCTATCTTTTTTTACTTTAATCTGCTGCTAAACTGATTTTCACTGTTACTGTAACAGTGACTATAAAAACCTATTGTATTGTATTCTGTTGTGTTGTATTGTATTCTGTTCTATTTTATTTATTCTGTTCTATTGTATTCTCTTCTGTTCTATTCTATCCTGCCCTCTACAGAACACAGATGGAACATTGTTTATGACAACTGAATAAGATACAATTGTCTTTTTTGCTGATCTTGTTCCATGTGATGTATTCATTGGTTGTGCTGTCCATGTGTGTGTGTATATGTGTGTGTGTTTGTAGGAGCCACCAGTATGGCCCCTGTGCTGGCCCGTGTGTGTGGTCGTGAACTTCCTGGTCCTCTCCATTCCACCGGGGACTCCATGTACATCCGCTTCTCCTCAGACGGCAGCGTCAGTGGCCGAGGCTTTAATGCTTCGTACTCCAAAGGTAAAAAAAAAAATCACACCAAACACACACAGATTACTGCACACAGTTCACCTGGTCCACTTCACATTTCTATTCATTTGGTTATTTTTAATAGTTGGAGTACATTTTCAAACAGAGACTGTAACCTTTTGAAATGAACCCGTTGACATACACACTAATACTCCGATCAATATCCAATTTATGGAGTTTTCAGATTATTATTCATCATATAAACAGCATAATCTGATAGGTTTTATCAGATAACAGCAGTAATCTGATTATAATAAATCAGATTAACACACCTGGATTTGTCCCCAGTATTCCCATGTCTTCATGTATGTATACAGGTTAATGTGATTTATTTCATTCTTTTACATCTGAACATCTGTAAAAACAATTAAAATCATAGAAAACGAAAAGTAATGCAGTCAAACATGAACTGAAGACAGTAACAGGAAGATTGAGTCTATTACGTACGTATGTAATAATAATAATAATAATAATAATAATGATAATACATTTCATGTGTATAGCTGTTTTGATCAAAGTGCTTTACAACACAGCAACAGTAAAAGAATAAGAGCACAGACAAAAATCCAATCCGGCCTCTGGGATGAATTAGTGAAATGCCAAAATGCCGTGCTTTAGCCCAACATTTCCTGACACACTTGTGTTAATTCTGCAAAGACACTTCAGTTTATTTGAAAACTCACCTGACTGGCCCTTAGTCACTTTGACACCTGTATGTATATAGTCTAAATTTACTTCCATTTCCTGTAGATTTGTACATATGCAAAGCTCATATTTTTTTTATTTTTCTCCTTTATTAGTGCATTCTATTTATATTATTTATTATTTTTATCTCTTCACACTTCCTTTATTTTGTTGATTTTTGCCAGTGTTATTTCAGGAGTGCTTCTGTATCCAACTGAGCTATTGTGACCAAGTCATTTCCCCAGTGGATGATTAAAATTTGTCTAAGTCTAAAACTCATGGCCCGTTTGTATGTTTTCAGCGTGTGGGGGTTTCCTGCATGCAGACAGGGGTGTGCTGAGCAGCCCCCACTACCCCCAGAGCTACGGTCCCCGTCTGGACTGTAACTGGCATGTGATGGTGACACCTGGCTTCAGGGTTTCTGTCACTTTCCTGAGCCCCTTCCAGATTCAAGGCTACGGCACTGGATGCAGCTCAGGAGATTACCTGGAGGTGAACAACACATTATTCTATCAGACTCAGCTTTATTGTCATTCAACCAATGGGGCATGATAGAAGGAAATATAGTTACCCAGGTCTCGGCTTTGTAGCATGAGAAAGATAAAAGGATAAAATATAAAAAAAACTATATACAAGATAAATAGAATAAAAACTACCATAAAATATGCAAAAAAGGGATAAAATACATTCTTAATATGTATAAAATTATGCAGTATGGAGCAACAGTACATATACATACAGTATGTATAAATAGAATATACTGTATATGAATATATACAGGTCAACACCGGACCAGATACAGGTAAAATAATGTCCTCGTGCTCTGTCTTCATCAGGAGCAGTGGTTCAAGCAGTTACATAATGGGATGTCAAATAGTCCATAAATTGTCTTATTGTGCTGAGATTGTGGAATGCAGAAATTAAACAGAAGATATTAACAGTTAGTGTCAAAATCATTTTAGTTCAGGTTCCAATTTGATCTCAAGTGGGTCGAACCAGTTAAATAATAACAGAATAACCAATGAATAATGACAACTCTAAAAATGTTTCTCCTCATTTTAATCCAAAATAAAATTACATGAAAATTGTTACATTTACAAACTACTGTTCACAAACCTGAACAAATCTGACAAACCTGAACTGTCTTCATATAAACCAGTGTCACTGGACCAATATTCTGTCTGTTATTCAATGTTGTGTGTTTGTAGATCCACTGTGATCTGTACGTTAGAATGAACATGTATAAATGATCAACTGAGGATGAATATGGGTAACGTTACACTGAATTTTCTGAAGAAACTTCAGGTTGTTCATGTTATTCACATTTTTTTAGGAAACTTTGTAGATGTAAACATTTTCATAATGTAACTGCTTTTTTCACTCGGATTATTTTACTGGTTTGATCCACTTTAGATCATATTGAACTGAATGTGGAACCTGAACGACAATGAGTTTAGCAGTTTATCTTATCTTATCCTATCTTATCCTATCTTATCATTTCACAGTCGTTTTGTCTTCTCTCTCTCTAGCTCCGAAATGGTCCGGATGCTTCGGCTCCACTCCTGGGTCCGCGTCTCTGTGGTACTAGTACCCCATCCGTCCTCCAGACCAGTGACAACCACCTCCACATTCATTTTGTGTCTGATGACTCCAATGAAGGCAGCGGGTTTAAGATGTCCTTTGAAGCTCACAGTCAAGGTGTTTCCTAGTTTGTGTGTTTCCGCTCAGTAATCCTACTGTAAACAGTGTTTTCACCAAATTTACTAAAAAAATATGCACTTAACCCTTTGATGCATAAGTGGGTCCAAATGACCCGGTGAGGCTAGTTTCTTGTAATATCTTTGTAATGAAAAGTTGTTATTATTTCATATTCCAGGTATTCCTGGAAAATATTGTCAAAAGTGTTTAATAAATTGTTAAAATGTAAAAAAGAAAAAAATATTTCAAACATAAAGTCATTCTTTTATGGACCAAAATATAATGCAAATAATTATTTTTAACAAGACAAAATGACAAAAGTGACATAAAAACACTTTTTTTAACACAGGTCATTTTGACGAGTGGAGGGTCCAGACACTCAGGCATTGAAGGGTTAAAGTCAAGGACAAGGGCTTAATAGAGTGATAGTGATCAATGTTGATAGTGGTGTGATAAAGTGGTCCTGTTGTTGGTGTCTGCAGCATGTGGAGGACACATCATGCTGAACGATAATGATGTGCCAGGATACATCACGTCCCCGAACTACCCCCAGAACTACCCCCAGAACATTGACTGTACATGGGTCATTTCTGTGCCCAATGGAGAAGCCGTGCAAATTGACTTTGAGGATGAATTCTACATTGAACCCACAGCCAGGTGAGATAGATAATTCTATCCAAAAACGTATTGGCCTATATTCCTTTCACGCTTTGGTACTTGGAACACTAGTACATGTGACAACCTACAGCAGCGCTGTGTTTTTTTTCCTCCTTTTGTCTGTAATTATTTTGCTTCTCATTTGGGTGAATTGGAACCCTCATGAGACAGGTAAGGTGCCAGGAGGAACACCTTCAAGTCCCTGGTTGGACCTGGAGATTCTGTACATGAAGTAAAGAGTAATGAACAGAATCAGTGGCAACGGGGGGTTAAATGGATTATGGTTTATGGATTGGTGTCTGTAGGGCAGGGCCTTCCCTATAATGTACCATAGTGATAATGTACCATAGTGATAATAACAGTGACCACAAATTCATACAATTACTATTCACTATTAAATACAATTTGAAATGCAATATTTATTCATTTAAACTATATTGGATATTGATTCCCACAGTGTGCTTTTTGCCTGGTTTTTCCCATTATTCACTATGCTAGGTTGGGCTAAAGTGAAAAAAAAAATCTATATATATTCTTTACCAGTAGTTGAGCTCTACATAAAATAGACTGTATTTTTATTTACCTTAATCATGAAACATTGCTGTATTTGTGTTTTAGCTGTTTGTATGATTACTTGGAGCTGCGTGACGGCTCAACATCCAGTGCTGCTTTAATTTCGCGGCTCTGTGGGAACACCCGTCCGTCAACCCAGCGGTCCACAGCGTCCTCCATGCGGCTTAGGTTTCGCACCGACACCAGTGTTACACATAAAGGCTTCAAAGCAAAGTATTCAATAGGTAAGTTTGACGATCTTAGATCATCTGGAGTTAGAGCAAATGTAAATACAATTTCAATAAGATACTTAACTCAAGTAAGTTATGCCACTAGGTGTCACCTAGGCTATATTCACCCTCAAGTACTCAGATATTTATGATAATATAAATAAAATATAATATTTATTTCAAATTTAAAACCAAACACACATGACATTGTAATAATAGGCTTAAGTTATATCCACTCTCCTCTTAAAAATTGGAAACAGTGTTTGTGTAGATATGGCATAATTTCAGAAGAAAAAAAGGTGTTTAGTAGAATAGAATAGAATAGAATGGCCTTTATTGTCATTGTGCTACTCCAGTCAGTGCAACAATATGAATAAAACACCAGTACTACAGAAATAAGAATAGAGTGAATATAAAATTACAAAAAGTAAAAATAAGATAAGAAAATAGAATAGAAAATTTACAATTTGACAAAGTGACACAAAAATAGAGCTAAGTAGAATAAAAATAAAAATGGACAAAATATGAATAGATACAAATTTACAGTATTAACAGTATGTATATATGAACAATATTAACAGTATGGATTACCCATGTAAACAGTACGTACAGTATATCTATGTAAACAGTACGTATATCTATGAACCAAGTCAATATAAAAATAGTGCATTTATATTTTGATAAATATTGAATAAATATTGCATTCTTATTGCAGAAGAGAAGATTATTGCATGACTTATTGCACATAATTTCATATTTATAGGATTATTGCACATTACAGCAGGTGATTTGAGGACCCGTTGAGGTATTTATTAATGTCTCATGTACATTTTCACAGCGACATGTGGAGGTACTTACATCGGCCAGAGTGGGACGCTTCACAGCCCCGGTTTCCCCACCTCCAACTACCCTGACAGCTCTGTGTGTGAGTGGTACCTGGAGGGGCCCACCGGCCACTACCTCACCCTGACCTACGGCAGCTTCAGCCTGCAGGGCACCCAAGGCTGCACCGCAGACTTTGTGGAGATTCGAGAGTACAACGCCTCAGGTTAGTTCAGGGTTGGCCCTGCAAGACCACCATCAGGTTTACAAAGGCCTTTGTAATGGTCCAAGTCATTCTGTAGGTGCTGAGATACTGACAGAAATGAGAGCTACAACCTGCACCGTTCAACACTGACAGAATGAGAAACAGTATTGAAAGCTCTCTTGCCTGTGTTGTTCTGTCTTTGTAGGGCCCCTGCTCGGCCGACACTGTGGCAGCAGTCTGCCTGTTGCCGTGGATACGTCAGATAGTTTTGCTTATGTCAAGTTTGTTAGTGACACTAGTGTAAATGCAGCTGGATTCAGTCTGTCATTTGAAGCCAGCGTGGAAGGTAATTTTAAAAATCTATCTATCCATACATACACACACACACATACACACACACACATACACACACACACACACACACACGTGTACATACATACAATTGAACTGATAACCTTTTCTTTTCTTTTCCATCCTGCAGCTTGTGGAGGAACATTAAATAGTCCCTCAGGAACCATCTCCTCTCCAAATTATCCTAATTTATACCCCCACAGCCGTGTGTGTCGCTGGGAGGTGGTGGTGACCCCAGGGCGCCGGGTCACCCTCACCATTAATGACCTCCGACTGGAAGGATCTGGAACCTCCTGTTCCTTTGACTATGTGGATGTGAGTCCCTGTTGAGCAGGATTATATACCCATGTATTCCTTATTTACATTCAGTCAGAATATACGTGGCCACCACCATCCATCACCGTGGATTTCGTTTTGTAAGTAACTATTTTATGGAGACAGTTCTAAGTGGAGCTGGTGTTTTTACCCATTTGTGGGAACAACTGGAGTATTTAGTGGATATTTATTACCAGAATGAAGTAGCATTTATAGAACTATGGATTCATCGAGACCAGGGGTGGCGAACTCCGGTCCTCGAGGGCCGGTGTCCTGCATGTTTTACATATTTCCCTCTTCCAGCACACCTGGACACCATTGTATCATTGGGTGTTGAGCTGATCATTAATTGAACCAGGTGTGCTGGAAGAGGGAA